>JAAOAI010000028.1:0-256699 GCA_013758895.1 Fusarium bulbicola
GGCCAAATTTGGGTGATGGGGGGTCAACGTAACTGATGGGTAGTCTAATGCTGTGACTTCCCCTCCACGGGCTCCGTCATAACTGCTGTCATCATCTGCTTTCTGTTTGGCCAACTTTGCAATTCCTGATATTTTCTTTTCTTCTTTGCGATTGATAGCTCAGAAGATTTTATATCCAAGGCACAGACTTGCGCTTCGATCTTAGACATTTGACCCCTCCAAGCTAAGCTATAGCTTCACTGTCGCATTCACCGCCAACAACCAACATCGCCAACATGCAGGTTCCTCTACTTCGCCTACAATGCGGTGTCAACTCGTACGCCTGGGGAAAGAAGGGCAATGATTCTGCCGCTGCGCGATTTGCAGCCGCTACGCCCTCTGATGACCTGAAGATCGAGTCTGATACTCCATACGCAGAGGTGAGCATCTACCTATATGATGTGGCTATAGCTCATGCTAATAATTGTCTGCGCAGTTGTGGATGGGAACTCATCCCTCGAACCCTTCTCGAGACTTCAACACCGGCCGAACCCTCCTTGATCTTTGCGAGGACAACCAGTCCCTCCTCTCGCAAACCATCTCCTCCCACTACGGCAGCAAGCTTCCCTTCCTCTTCAAGGTGCTCTCCATCGCAAAAGCGCTCTCGATCCAAGCCCACCCCAACAAGAAGCTCGCCGAGCAGCTCCACGCTCGCGACGCAAAGAACTACCCCGATGACAACCACAAGCCCGAAATGGCCATCGCCATTACCCCCTTTGAGGGTCTCTGCGGTTTCCGGCCCCTCACTGAGATTGCTCACTTCCTCGACACAGTGCCTGCGCTGAGAGCGCTTGTGGGTGAAGAAGCTACGAAGGAGTTTGCGCAGATTGTTAAGGATGGTGAGGAGGGTGTTACAGATGAGAAGAAGAAGTTCCTGAAGAAGGCTTTTGGTGCGCTCATGGCGTCGTCTGCTGAGGATCTTGCTGAGCAGATGCCTAAACTTGTTGAGCAAGCGGAGAAGGAGGGCGCAGAGTTTGCTGGCGGTGGTGTCCCTGCTACTTCTGGCGAGAAGCTCGCCGAGCTTGTGAAGCGAACACACGGCGAGTTTGGCGACGACATTGGATGCTTTGTGCTCTTCTTCCTCAACTTCGTCACTCTGGAGCCTGGAGAGGCTTTGTTCCTAGTCGCCGACGACATTCACGCCTACATTTCCGGCGACATCATGGAGTGCATGGCAGCTTCCGACAACGTTGTCCGCGCCGGTTTCACACCCAAGTTCAAAGACGTCTCAACCCTCGTCGACATGCTGACCTACAACTTCGCGCCCATCGAGCAACAAAAGATGACACCCACCGAATATCCCTACGCAACACTCAACCGCAACGCCTACAGTTCCGGCTCAGCAGTGGTGCTCTACGACCCACCCATCGAGGAATTCAGCGTCGTGCGCACCCTGCTTCGCGGCAATGGCGCAAAGGCTACTTTTGAGCCTATTGAGGGACCTAGCATTGTCATCTGCACGAGTGGAAAGGGAAGAATCGCGGTTGGGCCTACGAGCTATGAGATGAAGGAGGGGCACGTGTACTTTGTGGGTGCTACGGCTGAGCTTGTTCTTGAGAGTGAGGGGGGTGAGGATGATGAGTTTACGACGTACAAGGCGTTTTGTGAGATTGATGATTCTGAGAAGCAGAAGCTATAGATGACTAAGGAGGGAGGGGCGTGAGTGTGAAAATTGGTGTTTGTGGTAGATATACTTTTAATGAGGAACAAAGAATCATGATGGTACTCTGTGGTCTGATATTGACTTTGGCATTAGTTCACGCTGCATTCGAAGCTGATTCGTGAAGACTAAGGTAGGTAGGAGAGATGATGTGTAAGTTTGAACTTGAAGGTATCTCTTATCCGCCTGATCAATGCTGTTTATTTACTTCTCAACACCACCTCATGCTTTATACATACAGTTCATGAGGTATCATGATACAGTGCCAATAATCATTGGTCACACGCTTATCGGTGTCATGATAAGGAAGCTTCCCCTCAAGCCCCTCCAAATGCGGAGCCTCTTTTCCTCACCGCCTTTTGTTCTGCCGCGGAGGATGCTCCCTTGGCACTGGATCACCAGCCTCAACTGTTAGAGAAAGACTAAGCACCATCACGATTGACACGAGCCGACACGAGACGATATGATACCCGACGATTACACTATTGAACAATAATAAGCTTTCAACTACACCTCAACTCTATTCTACATACTTCATGACATGACATAATAACTCTATTCGCTTATAAAATCTGTCACAGCCTCTCCTCTTTTGCTCACTTTGCCGATCCCTTCTCATCTGCGACGCGCCCTCTGTCTTAGTCGCCTTTCCTTCCCCATACCATCCCGCCTCGGCCTGTGAGCACTCGGGCCTCTCTTAACTCAGGTTAGTCCAATTTTTTCTCATTGAATTCATGAATCTCCATGCGCTTCAATTCCCTTTTTCAATTGCGCTTCGCTTGCTTTTGTCTATTCATTGTCGTCTCGTCGTCATAATGTTTCCTTCCTCGGGTTGATTCTCATCGCAACATTCTGTTTAGGCGGTGGTATCGGGGCAGGATGGCTAACGGGCAGAAGCCTGCGCGGGACGAACTCAAGAATCTCCAAGAAGATCTCGGCCCCTACTACCAGATTCCCTTGAAGCCTAGGCGAAGCGGTACTCATTCAAGGGAGAATAGCTTTCAAGAGTCTCTGCGCCAGTCCTCAAACACGCCCGAGCCGAAACGATCAGGCTCGAAGCGACAGGATCCTTCGAGCAGAGATTCCACCCCAAACCGTCCGACCAAGTCGAGAACCAAGAACCATAGTCGGGATATTACTTCAGACGTGGGCACGCCGAAAAGGTCGCCGAGAAGTGAACACAATACCCCGCGGCCGGAGTCGGTGAAGCCGGAGCGCCACAACCGCGAGATGTCGCAACGAAACAGAAGCGGACGGGCGTCCAACCGCAACAATGGTAATACACATGGAGAGGAAGTACAGATATGGGAGCTGTGCAAGAGTCAAGTGGGGGAGATTGTCTCTGGAATCAATGCCGAGAATGACAGTCTTACGGAACTTGTCACGATGGATAAACAAGTCGGTACGATGGACTTGGAAAAGATTCCGAGTGACTCGTTGAAAGAGATGGAACAGCTGTGTCGGACAGGGGTTAAGCACTCGGAGGCTAACATGTCAGCACTCAAAAATACTATCGAGCAGCTCAAAGTGTTGCGCGCCGTGGTGCACGCTAAGGAACAGCAGGATGCTCAAGCAGCGGGGCCTGGTAAGAGAAACGCTCGAGACAGCACGGCGGCAGCATCTTCGCTCTACGACTTTGACGGGGCTGGTGATTCACCCGTGCCGAGCCCAATTGGAGGATCAGCAAGAAAATATGGTGATCGAGCAAGAGAACGCGAACGAGAACGCGAGAGGGAAAGAGAACGAGATCGTGACAGCATGCCCCCAAAGGCCGATAGTGTCGAGCCTCAGGGGTCAGTTGGAAGCGGTGTCGGATCGGGGAACAACAAGTCCAAAGTTGTTTTCTCAAAAGGCGATGCAGTTGCATTCAAACCCAAAACGTTGAATGGGGATATAATATCAGACTGGATACTTGGTGAGGTCGCGCAGGTGATGGGCGAGGGCAAAAGCCGACGATACAAGGTCCTCGATATAGAACCCGAGGACCAGAGCAAACAGAAGGAGTACCGATCAAGTGCCAGCAGTATGATTCCCATCACACCTGAGAGTCAAGCGTCGACCTTGAAGGATTGGGAATCAGGCAAGGTGGTGCTAGCACTGTATCCTAACACCACCACGTTCTACAAGGCGGAAGTTCATAGCATGGACAGCGACGGCAAGGTCAATCTGAAGTTTGAGGGGGAGAATGACTCTTCAACACTACAGCAGGTGGAGAGGAGGTTTGTGATTGAATACCGAGCATAAGCCTGACTACACCGTAATATACGTTGCTGCCGGGAGATGTGTGCCAGGAGTTGCTATATGCTCCGGTGCGTTTAATGATAACGTTGCAGTGGATATGATGGGCTTCCAGGAAAACAAGTCCATAGAGCAGTTGCTTACGACGCGATAGCAAGCATCAATTGAGTATTATTACCGTTGATATTGGGCACGACATGAAGTTGACCGAAGGACCGAAGCGAAGTGATTTGAGGCCTACGCTAATAAGAAGAGCCTCGGAGGTTATTAGTGTTGACCCTTGCCAATCCATCCAATGGACGAACGGATTGGAAGTCGGTAATAAGGTTGTTTTTATGGCTGGAATTTGAGCCAGGTCACTCAGGTCACTCTACTCCGTAAGTCTAAGCCAGACCGCCCAGCCCAGCCCAAGCCCAGGTCGGGTCGGGTACCTTGCAGCGACCGTATCTCATTTCAGGGACTGGACAGGGGACCCAAGTGGCCTATCGTCACAAGGGATTGGCGCTGTCAACTGTCCCCGCCCGCGTCGTTGCCCCGTGCTGGGCGCTAGGCCGAGAGGGGCTCAGGGCCAGGGGAAGGGAAGCAGCAAACAAGAGGGATTGACCCGTCCGTCCCTTTTTTTTTCCCCTGACGGGGGGAAAAAGAGAAGAGTCCAGATTTGATTTGATTGATGCTTGATACTAGATCCATTTCTCTTTGAGGGCACTTTACTGTAGTATTCCAACGTCTACCTACGTCTTCATTCGAGTGGCAGTCAGTGTCTCTTGTCGAAACGACCTTGCGATACGGATAAACAAAACAAACAAACGTTGCGATACGCGCCAACGAACAGCACAAGGTGTATGTATTGGGTCTTTTCTATCTGCGACAATCAACAAACGACTCGGGAGACGACAAGAGTGGGAATCAACAGCGGGGAGATGCGAGAAACCTGGAGCCTTGATTGCTTTTTGTCAACATCTCTCGCCTTTCTCTGGCGAACAAAACGTCAGACAGCAACAATTCCATCAACCTGTTGTAATCTTGCACGCCATTCTCTGTCCTCCCGTTGCGTCGGAGAGCGTTGTTGTCTTATTGGTATCACTCGAGAAGCGAGGCTGACACATTGCGCTGCGAGCAGGTTTCGAAACGAAACACGACAACTCAACCCAACCCAACCCGACTCCCTTTGTATTCCCATCACATCACACCACCACCACCTCCTCCCACGAGCGCATACCGAATCAACATAACCGGACACGTTCTGCACAAGTCGCAATCATGGGCGGCCAGTTCTCAAAGATGATGGGCAAGATCTTCGGATCAAAGGAGATGCGCCTCCTCATGCTCGGTCTCGACGCTGCCGGAAAGACAACTATCCTCTACAAGCTCAAGCTGGGCCAGGACGTCACCACGATTCCCACGGTCGGCTTCAACGTCGAGACGGTTACGTACAAGAATGTCAAGTTTAACGTTTGGGACGTCGGCGGTCAGGACAAGATTCGTCCTCTGTGGAGGCATTACTTCAGCGGTGAGTTACAACGGACGGCCCCGAAGAATGGAGTCAAATACTGATGCTTTTTGGGGGGTGCAGGTACTCAGGGTCTTATCTTCGTTATCGACTCTTCTGATAGGAACCGAATGGAGGAGGCTAGACAAGAACTTCACCGAATCATCAACGATCGTGAGATGAAGGACAGTCTACTACTCGTGTTTGCCAACAAGCAAGATTTGGCAGAGGGTATGTCTCCCTTTGACCCCCTCTCCCCCCGTTGTACGATTCCGCTAACGAGGTGCAGCTATGAAACCCCAAGAAGTCACCGAGGCTCTTCAGCTCTCCAAGCTCAAGGACAAGGTTTGGTACGTGGTGCCCAGCTGCGCCACCACGGGCGAGGGTCTTCTCGAGGGTCTGGCGTGGTTGTCCAACAATGTCAAGGCCCCTCCGACTCCGGCTAAGAAGTAGACGCGGAAGCGAGTCATGCAACGTTTCTCGTCTTCACCCCGAGGGCTTTCCAACCACCACACTATCTCTAAACGATCCCGAATTCTTTTCTACCTCCCGAGCATGCATCTCGATATTGAGGTTACAAGCGATACTATGCTTGAGGCAAAGGAGGATGCTTCCGCTCACACCACATCTCGGCATCATAACAGCCCTCGTCTCCGTACGGAGAAATCACCCCTCAAACCCTCATCTACGCCCTTTCCAAACTCCTCACACCAAAACAACTCGCCGAATCTGCTGAAATACCCGGACTGTTTATCATATCTTTTCTGCTTCTTCTTTTTTCTTTTTTCTTCTATTTTATCTTATTTCCCATGAGGGAAGTAAGACCTTGAAACTCTTGTTGATGAAGGGGGGATGTGGGGAGGAACTTTACACGCACAACAACAATGATAGATAATTCACACGGGTGGAGCAGGCAGTTTGTGGAAAAAGAGAGAAGAGAAGAGATAGGCAGACGTATCTGAGGCATGCCGACCTCGAAAGTCTTTTTTGTATTGTTGAAATCTTTGCCGTTTGCTGCTTTTTCATGCGCTCTTTGTCTTTTTTTCCGTATCGTTGGTGAAAGAGATTCTGTTAAAAATGATGTCACTGGGCCCCCCTTTTCTATGGTATTTGTCTTAATGATATGGCACCCTTTTTTTTTTTTTTTTCACTTCTTGGGGTGGTGATGTGAGATGGTTGAGAGAAGGGTGAGTTGGCGATGTGGATTTAGTGATGAGTAGAGGGTAGGCAGGTAAGGTGAAGAGAGATAAATACGACCATATTCAAACTCTTCATGCATCCTTGTTCATGGCAGTCCATTCTCCAAGCGGTACCTGGCTGCTTTTCTTGCTGACAGCAGTGCTTCCTCAAACTCTTATATAGTTGTTCCTCAGCTGGGAAAAGCGTGAACTTGAAGACTACCACCCGCTATGCTCCCCGACATGGACCATACAAGTTTCTCATGTATCCCGAATAGGCTGTAGTGAACTAATCTCCATTATAATGAACGCCGGGTATATGCTATAGTAACCGTTCTATCATCCGCTCGGCCCAGAATGACAGTCAAAATCCGTGTATACATGAACGCCGTACCACGCCAAACAATAATCATTGATGCAATCCTCCCCTTGCCTGACGATGTGAAAATGCGTTGCACACCATCTACAAAAACACCAAGGTGGTTCAGGAATCTGACAGTAAACCATCGAAGGGCGAATAAATGGTTCAGGCCGAATGATCGATGGGTGAATGACCCAAGGACGAACCTTTCGTCGGGCATGTCCTCTTACCACCTTGGAATCCTACTCCTTCTGCCTCTTGGCAGGCCTTATCAACGAGTCATCCGGTAATCCACTCCGCTTCGTACCCGGAAGGCTACTCGTCCGTATATCGTTATCATCTTGACTCACTCGTCGGCATGGATACTCGTTCTTGCAGCCCTCGAAACAATTCGCACTGACACGGTCGCCGGTTGAGAAGAAGGGAGATTGAAGAGCTTGAGCGGCTGTGAGACGCTTTGAGGGGTCGTATTCTAGAAGACCGGCAAGGAGCTTGTAGCCTTCTGAGCCAAGAGAGGCAAGTGGTGGTGTGCCGCCGGGGGCGCTGGTGTGGTTGATGGTGCTGTAATACCACTTCTCGAGGTTTGAACCGCCTGGGGGAGGTGGCGGTGGATTGCGGGAGCCGTAGTGGCCGTGGTGGTGATGAGGATGATGATGGCTGTGGTGATTGTGGTGAGATGATGCCATGGAGTTGGCGAGAGTGTTGAGTTGATTGTATTCGGGCATGGTCGATAATAAAGGCCACTTATCCTTTGTTGGTACACCCATGATTTCGATAATCTTTTGCATCTGGTTGCGTTGAAAGGGAACCGTCTTCTTGCTATCCATTTTGGCTTCCTCTCCCTTAAATATCGGCCTCAAGGAAAGAAGTTCGGCGAAAATACACCCAACAGCCCACATGTCGATGGCAGGGGTGTAGTGATATGAACCGAGAATGAGTTCGGGAGCCCGATACCAGATAGTAACGACAACCTTATCGCCACTGAAGAGAGAGTGAAGTGGTTTATCGAAACGACGTGCTAGACCCAGATCTCCAATCTTTACTTCGCCTGATGAAGTGACCATGATGTTGGCGGGCTTGAGATCACGGTGAAGAACCCAGTTGATGTGTAGGTACTGACATCCGTTAAGGAGTTGGAACATGATACTTTTGATAGTTGCCGGGGGAATCGGATGTCGTGGCTGTTGTGTGTGATGATGGATGATTTGTAATAGATCATGCTCAGCATACTCAAACACCATAAAGATACACTTGTCCTCGAGCATAATTTCGCAAAGACGGATAACGTTGATGTGGTGCAGTTCGCTGCAAAGACTCATCTCACGGATCGCACTCTGAGAGATGCCCGTGTAGCTGATCTGTTCACCTTCCTTGTCGGGCTTAAACTTCTTGATAGCGAATTCACCGACAGGCTTGCCATTGCGGCCAACAGCCTTGTAGACCCGTCCATAGGTACCCGAGCTGATGAAGCCAATGATGCGGTAACGATCTGTGATTCGGACTTTGGGCTGATACCCAGCTGAGCGATCGCGAGGTTCTACATGATGACGTTTTTGGTAAGCGTGAGCAGGAAACCCGAGGCCGATGTGAGGACGGAGAGGCATCGCCGAGGATCAAGGCTTGTGTCTCGGTTGGTCAAGGGTGCGTTTAACCACTCGGCATTGACACAGAAAGATGGGTGAGATGACGATGGTGAGTGATTGAGGCGAAATGTGAAAGGCTGGTAGAGAGGTCCACAGCTGCAGACGCCGAAGACGGAAAAAAGAGAACGAGACACCGGAAGATTAAATAAAGTGATGACGATGACAGAAAAGACGCTTCAGCTGATGAGACTTTTAAAAAAAGACGTTGGGTTTGTTGATAGCTCGGCAGAACCGAGACTCAGCTGAACTGAACTGAACTGAACTGAACTGAACTGAACTGAACTGAGCTGAGCTGAGTTGAGTTGAGTAGAGTTCGAGTCAGGCAAGTCGTTATTCAAAGTCGACACCTCAGGATAGGTAATCTTTTCCCTCTTTGGACAAGCATGCGGCGCAAACCCCGAGCGAGGCGAAAAAAAAAAAGGGAGACTTGAAAGAAGAGGAGAAGGACAAGGACGGGTAAAAAAAGGAAAGCAGAGGAGCTGACGACAAGATTATGTACGTGGAAATGACAATGAATATTGAATGGACACGGAAGAGATACAAAATGCATGCATGCAACGGCTGAGCTAGACTAGACTAACTATCTAGTGCAGTGTGACCGATATAGGAGGCAAGGAACTTTAGATAGGCGATATATGCTCGTGAGATGTGACAAACCCAAAAAGATGAACGAGGATTGGATTGGATTACTAGGAGTAGAGAGAGGAAAATAGAACGGACTCACCCTCAAAAGACGCCTGAACACTCCTCTTCAAACCCCCCCTGACGACACCCAAGCCAACGGATCCCGGGCCCGAAGCCCCCGTCGGCGGATTCGTTACACTCATTTAATGTAGTTCCTCGCGCCGGGAACCCTCAAAAAAAAAACGGAACGGTCCTTCCGAGCACTGTCTCTGCCTCTCTGTCCCCGTAAGCGGGATTCTCTCAAATCAATGATTTGATTTGCGAGTGGAGTATCACCCACAGGAGACGAGATTGGATGTGCCCGTCCGTAGTATCAATTCAAAAAGGAAAAGGTTTCCCCGCGCGGGGAAAGGAAAGGAAAGGTAGGGTAATAGAGCGTAGGTAATAGATTCTCGCCTTCTTTGTCCTAATGCACGACGCGTGAGAGTTGATAGGATGCGCATACGAGATTGTGTATCCCGTGCTGCACCCCTTTTGACTTTGGCGCTGCAGACTCTAATAAAATGACAAAAACGGTACGGTACGGTACGGCACTGTAAGGTATCTCGGGAACTGCAGCCGTCCCTTGCGGCGCGGATCTCTATCCTTTGGGGGGGAGAGACGCGATATGGGGTAGGTAATCGCTGCGGAGCCCCCTGTGGAGATTGGGAACAAGATGGTTATGAGTCTGAGTCTGGCTGTGAGAGCGATCGGTTGCGCTGGCGATGGGAGGGTTTGCGACACGAGATAAAGGTGAGAATGGGTTTTGTATGATTGAGATTCATGCCTCGTGTTCCAGAACTTTGCGACTGTTTGTCACTTATCAGTGATGACTAAGCTGGCTTTTTGCTGTCAAGCTTAGGTTGTTGGTGATGGTTACATTGGACACGCTTTTGGAATGATCATGAACTATACTTCTCATGCTATCGCTCTCAATGATCTCACCATTGAAAGGCATCTGAATTGGTCAATTAGCTCAATTGACATCAACAAAGAGACCAGACCCTTCAGTCAAGACAACATGATCTTCATAACGTCTTTTCTTGCTGTCTACCACACACTAACTTGAACGCAAAATACCTTCCCCTCTAACAAACGCTCAGAGGTTCTCTCTTATCGCGGTCCCAATTTCTCAAGCACTCTAGTACCCTCCTCCTCCCACTCCGCCTTGGTAACCCACATACTCTCCTTGTCCGCCATAATGTTGGCCAACACCGCTCCACCAAGGAACACCATGTGTCGGCGTCGCGGAGGATCTTCTATCCGCACCTTGAACTTGCTCAAGCGCTCAGGGTTGCCCTGCAGCGCTCGTGTAAGCCACAGCTGCTTGAGCTCCTTCTCCAATCGCGACGGGAGACCGGGATACATGCTGCTACCACCAGACAGAACAATAGCCTTGAACAGAGACGAGCGGATGTCAACGTCGGCGGATTGGATGGTGTTGAAGAGGAATTCGCCCAGACCGGGGGATTCGCTATCGACGAGGTGGGGCTGGAAGAGACACTCGGGCGCCTCGAAACGCTCGCTGCCAACGCGGATCACACGTCCGTCCGGCAGGGTGTAATCCTCGACGAGCACAGTGGTGTCCTCGCTCAGGCGCTTGTCGAGCTCGAGGTCGTACGACACGTAGCATAGCTTCTCCTTGATCTGGCGGACGGTTTCGAAATCGGCGGTTCGGTTGAGGGCGTAGCCGCGGCGCAGCAGCAGCTTGATGAGGTTGCGCGTGACGTCTCGGCCGGCAACGTCTAATCGCTTCGTGAGGTGGTTGAGGACCACGGATTCGTACACGGGTACAATGTGTGTGACACCATCGCCTGAGTCGACTACGACACCGGAGCTGAGACCTACACCGCATTGATTAGCTTAGCTCTGGCGCAAGAAGCATTGAAGCTTCTGGGTAAACTCACCTTGGGCGTATAGAGCCAGAACGGCCTGGATGGCGACGTAGACACCGCCAAAATTATATCTATCAAACATAACCTCGCACATCTTCTCTCGGTTCTTCAGAGGGTTCATAGGAGGCTCCGTCAAGAGGATCTTCTGGCCCGTAGGATCGACCTTGAGCTTCTCGTAGAAGGTATAATCCCAAAGATGCTCCATATCATCCCACTTCTTCACGATGCCGTTCTCCATGGGGTAGCTGATCTGGAGCATTGTCCTCGCGGCGGCAGCTTCGTCACCGCACATAATATCCTTGATGACAAGATCGCTATCGGTCTGCTCCTCGGAACGAAGGATCGGTCGGCCTACGATGGAGGGGTATTGATGCTCGGGGAAGTTCTGCGCGGCATATCCGACCTTGAGGAAACCGGTACCTCCGTCGAGGACTAAGCGGTAGAGGTTCGAGGTCAGCTTGCGTCAGGGGAGAGATGGGGAGCTTCTGGAGCTTGCGGGGGAAGGGGAGGAGCTTACCAATGGGTGGAGGGTTAGACATTATGGTGATGGGCCACGACGGGGGGATGTGTATTGGGAGGGTTGTGAGGCCGAAGAAGTGTCGTGTTGGTATATGGGAGCTTCAGCTTAGAGGAGGTTGAGGTGGTCGTCAGTAGTGGGGTTCGAGTGGCCGACCGTCGTCAGAGGTGGCTGAGGCGGATCACGTGGCGCCCCGCGAGCTGTTTAGCTTCCGTCATGTAGACTAGAGACCCCTCTCAAGATAAGGTAAGTGAGAGAATTCAGTGCAAGAACAGTTCTAGAGCATCATCAAGCTATACATATATCAATTCACGTATCGTCAAGTCATTGTATCAGCCATCATGTCCGAGCTCCGTTTCCTCCGGCGGAATCTCCGCATCCTCGTCCTAAACCCAAACTCATCCACTATCATGACTGAGGGCATGGCCAACGCCATCCGCCAAATGTCACTCCCAGACGTATGATACACAGACAGCTAAAACAAAACAGTCGTCAATCCTACACAGGCTGATGGTTCACAAAAGTCAGTTGAGATCTATACCTACACAGCCCCTCCCCACTCCGCCCCAGACAGCATCAACGACCAGGACGGCATCGACCGCAGCACGCAGGCCGTCCTCGATGACCCCAAGATCGAGGAGGAGCTTGAGTCGGACAAGTACGACGGCGTTCTCGTTGCGTGCTTCAGCGTTCATTGCCTGGTGTCAAAGTTGACTAGGTATCGACATCTTGCAGTGACGGGGATTTTTGAAGCAAGTATTCTCACGTCTCTTTCGCTCATGGCTGCGCCGGATAATGCAGGCAAATGGGGAATCGTCACCACCGGGAAGTGGTGGGAGGACCACTTGTCGCATGGTGTGAAGAACTTTCTTGGGCAGCAGAAGGATGGCGTGAATAATAAGTTTGCTGGTGTTTTCTCGTCTGGGCTTACGGCGGGTGACTTTCACACTGTTCCCCCGGAGAAGGTAAGGGAGAAGCTTAAGGAGGCGACAAGAAAGTTGCTCAATGAGGGACAAGTGTCGGTCGTACTCATGGGATGCGGTGGTATGGCTGGTCTGGAGGAAATCATCCGATCAACTGCTATTGAGGAGTACGGCAAGGCTGATGGTAACCTTGTCTACATCGTTGACGGAGTCAAGGCGGGCGTCATGCAGTTGGAGCAGATGATCCGCAGCAAGAAGATCTTTCGATAAATCAGCAAGCGCTTCGTTCTATCTGTAGAGCCATATCTGCGACTGTCTAGTACGCTGTTTGAGTACAAATTAAGATATCATTCCGTGCGTGTACCTCGCGCTTTATAGCAATCGTGAACGTTTAATGACGATAAGTCAAGGCAGCATTTGTCGCAGGCTTCTAATCAACGCGCCTTGTCCTGCCCCAAACCTCATCGACATCCTTCTTGCCCTTCGTTTCTGGCACGTTCCAGAACACAAAGATAGCAGATCCAGCGGCTAGACCTGCAAAGATGAAGTAAACCCATCCGTGACCGCCCAGCAAGTCGTTAAGAGCTGAGTTTACGATTGGGAAGAATTGAGCGACCAGGAAAGTCGCTGCGTAGTTGGCTGCGAGACACCAACTCTGCGTGGCGCCAACAGCCTCTTGTCCGACCAGCTCGGAGGAGATCAGGAATGGTACTGGGCCCAGACCAACTGCGAAGAAGCCGACGAAGGCGACGACAGCGATGGCCGAAAGGATCTTGACTCCAAATATGATCGAGACAGCGAGGATGAGAGCACTTGTTCCTTGCCCAATAATCGAGGCAAGTAGGCAGGTCTTGCGACCGAGACGATCAGGAAGAGGCGCGCATGCGATGGTAGTGAACAGGTTAACAACAGAAACGAGAATAGTGAGCAGTGACGAAGAGACAGGCAGTAGGTCAGCAAGAAGAGAAACGGAGTACATGATGATCGAGTTGACTCCGCAGAGCTGCTGAGCAAACATGATGCCCACGACAGCAACGATTGCAGGCCTGGTATCAGGATCCTTCAGTACTTCGAAGAATCCAAGATGCTCAGTCCGGTTCTTCGATGGTGATTCGGAGGCACTATCCGCCTGAAGCAAGCCATCTTCTTCGGAAGCATCATGGTCATCTGAGTCCCAGGTCTCAGTCTCCTCATGGATGTCGTAGCCGTTGCCACGAATTCTCTGTAGGGTCCGCCTGGCCTTGGGCGCATTTCCCTGCGCTGCCAACCACGATGGACTCTCTGGGACGACAAAGAGACCCAAAGTTTGCGCGGTTGCGATGAAGACTCCAGTAGCAAGGATCCATCTCCAAGCAGTACCGTAGCTCAAGAAGAATCCCATGGTCTGAACCACCAGGATACCAAAATTGATCGAGATCTGCGTCATGAAGCCAAACAGTCCACGTTCCTTGGGTGGTGCAATCTCACTGATGTAAAGCGGGACAACGACAGTCGACGCTCCAGCTCCGATACCAGCAAACAAGCGACCGAGCGCCATGACGAAGACGCTTCCTGCGACAGTTTCAACAGCTGCTCCAAAAAAATAGAGCAGACCCGTGATGCGCATCGCAGGAAGGCGTCCGCGTTTCGACGAGAAGGGTCCAGAGGCCAAAGCTCCCAACAGCCCACCAACCATGAAGATTGAAGATATCGTCGCAAACGAAGCCTCGTCCATGGGGATACAATGGGGCATGAAGCCAGAACCAGCATCGTCGTCTTTGGGCTTGTAGACCAGTCCTTTGATCTTGTCGAGGGCGGAGATCGATTTCTTGCGGCATGTAATAACGTCCTGGGGTGCGTTGAGTTCAGCCTAAGATAGTTAGTTAGCTATTATCACGGCGATCTGAGCTTTACGGGAAGCTTACCAAGTGAAAGCCGAACTGCAACGACCCCAGGGTCGTGATGGCGATGAGCAAGATCAGATACCCGCTGACATCGCGGAGTCTGATACCGGCCATTCTGGCGGTCGAATATTTCGTCGAGAGAATGGGTTGGTGAAGAGGTAAGGTTGAGTGAGGGAGGGTTCAAGGTGAGGATCTGGGGTACGGATAGCTTGAGTTAGCTTGTGCTGGGGGTGGGTCCACGTGCGCTGTGGCGTGGATTACCCCTGCTTTCGGTCCCCCTGCGTTCATCATGACAGTGGATTGGAATGAAAGTTTCCAAATCCGGGTTATTGGAGGACGACGAGCTGATTGACCTTTATCTGAGAGTATTTCATGAACTTTTGAAGAGAGTCTTTCCAGGGTATCAATCTCGTATTGGGTTGACCAATGTTGAGATGGGATACGTATGCATGTTGGTCCCTTATCATAAAAGCATGCCGATTACCCGGGAACTCAGTAGTCATGAGAGTTTGGGTCTTGCAAACTTTTGTCGCAGATACTTTAGATACATGCCAAGCCCCCATTAGTACCCGTTCCTGTTAACTTATCAGATATCTTTATGATTCGCTGCTGAAAAGCCATTATACTTTGGATAAATAATTTGTTCCCGAACTACCCTAAACATGTCAGAAGTACCCATCAACGACGAAAAGAAAATACTCTATTTCGAAGAACGCAACAAAGACCAGAATGAATCAATAATATTCTTACACGGTGGTGGAGGCAGTCATGTTGAATGGAAGCTGGTTGCTCCCCAGCAATCACTGTCCTCTCATCACCTAATCCTCGTCGACCTTCCAATGCACTCCGGATCTTGGGACATCGGGCGTCCTCTCACACTCGCATCAGCAGCTGACGAAGTATGCAAAGTCATCCAAAAGCACGCTCACGGCGGAAAAGCACATGTTGTTGGCCTATCTCTGGGTGGTTTCATTGCTCTCGTTCTCACATCTCGCCATCTCGAGGTCGTGCTCTCGACGTTTGCAACGGGGTCTTATCCTTACAGAGGGATGTTTAAGTGGTTCATGGAGCACCCCATGGCGATGTCGGTTGTGAATTGCATACAGAACATACCTGGTGTGCTTGAGGCATCGCTGCGACGGCAGGGAATTGACTATGAAGAATGGCTCGCCGAAGGGAAGAAGAAGAACCATTCACCGGAGAGGAGCAAGGCGATGAACAAGGAACTCAGTGCCTTTAGTATGGAGGACGTCAAAGCTGTTGCAGACTCTGGGGTCAGGACTTGTGTTATTTCGGGAGGGAAGATGGACCAGATTGATCCTGTACGAGATATGGGTGTTGTTCTGAGAGAGGGAGGAGAGAAGATGGGAGTCAAGAATGAGGCTGTCGTGGTGAGAGATGCGTATCATCCTTGGCATTTACAATTGCCAGAGTTATTTGCTGCTGGTGTTGCTGCTTGGGTGCAGGAGAAAGAGTTACCCAAAGAGTTTGAGATCTTGTAGCCTGGTCAGTTTGGCTGGCCGAATGTGAAAGAACAAGGACGTTAGACATGCCTATAAGTAAAATAAGGTAGCTGTTGTTACCGATAGAGATATTGCATGTCATTAAAAAGAAGGTCCTTTACAAGAATTGTTCATGCCACTTTCAAGGGCCTGCAGGGTTCGGGCTGAGTGCGCCTGCTTTAGGCAGAAACCGTAGTGAGGCACCTTCTGCAGCCGTGGGCTGACAGGACTCGCATGATCTTACCCTCCATTCGCATCAGCCGCATCATGCGGGGATGCTATGATATGATATCCCCCAACACAGGAATTGTCTTTTTATCTTCTGGTTTATAATACCATGATCGGTATTGAGATGAAATAACTCTGTACAGTCATTCGCCATGGCCGAACCTCTTTCTTTGGCAGCCAGTATCGCCGGTTTAATCTCACTGGCCGATGTTACTTTCAGAACCACATACAAATTCGTCAGAGCTGCCAAAGATGCGAAAGATGAGATTCAGAGCCTTGTTGACGAGATCAACAATCTCTCCAGTGTGTTGCGACGCCTTGAGGCTCTGACATCAGATTTGGAAGATGAAGGGCAATCCTTCGACCCGACATTGAGGAACCACTACCTTAATCACTGCTACAAGACATTCAACAAGATTGAATCAAGAGTCAAGAAGGCCTCCGAAAGCTTCAAAAAGTCCAAATTTGACGGCATCGTTCGGCAGCTCAAATGGCCCTTCTCATCGTCAGAGACAAAAGAGCTTCTGGCCGAGCTGTCTCGACATAAGGAAACCATCAGTGTTGCCCTTCTTGCTGACTCGATGAGGAAGATACAACTATCACTTTCCAAATCTGATGAAATAGACAAGAAGCTCAAGGCTCTAGGAGAGGTAGCGAGAAGAATTGAGATCAACACCATGATAGACATCAACAAACGAAAAAAGCGCATTCTGAATCATTTCATGAAAGCAAATCCGCAGCCCGCCCTGCAAACAAGTATCAGACTTCGCCACTCCATGACTGGGCTTTGGTTGACTGAATCTCCAACCTTTATTCGCTGGCTCGAAACACCAGGCTCCAAGCTTTGGCTGACCGGCATACCAGGAGCAGGAAAAACCATCCTCGCTGGCTCTGTGATTCAAGAGGCTCTCTCTCTCAGTTACGCTTCTCGCAGGACAGGCGTGGCATTCTTCTTTTGTGACTACAAGGACTCAAAAACTTGGAACATAGTAAATATTCTTGGTGCACTGGTTTCTCAACTTGCTCGTCAAAACGACGAATCCTATGGCGTCCTGGACGCCTATTACGAAAGTCTCTATCCACAAGACGGACTCCCACAGACTGCGGATGCAGACGGACTACGAGCTCAGATCAGTCAAATGTGTGAGACATTTGACCAGACCATCATCGTAGTTGATGGTATTGATGAGTGTGATGATATGGCCGACGAAGTGGTCGACAACTTGATCCAGTTAGCTGAAAACGCTGAGCGAGTGTCAATGGCTATTTTCAGTCGGGATCACGTCAACATTCGTCTGCGTTTAGAAGAAGACTTTGAGCCTATCCAAATAGCAGCCCATACCGAGGATGTTGAACTCTATGTGAATGCCGAAGTTGACAAGAGGATTCGCACACGACAGCTGCAGCTGGCCAGCCCGGATATGAAAGAGGAGATCCGGAGCGCTTTGGTGTCCAAGGCTGATGGGATGTAAGACCGCCGAGAGTATCACTTAAGAGCCAGAATAACAAGATCTAGGTTCAGATGGGTAGTTTGCCAGCTTGACTACCTGTGCAACTGTGCTCACGACCAGGAGCGCCGCGAAGCCTTGAGCAAGCTCCCGCCCGATTTACCTGAGAGTTATCGTCGCCTTCTCGAGAAGGTAAACAAATTCTCTCTTGGAGTACAAAACATGGTTCAGATGTCTCTTCACTTCATGGCCATAGCAGAGCCGAAGTTGACGATAGTTGAGCTGCGGCAGGCGGTCTCAACCACAGCAACAGGGGAAAAGATAGACGAAGGCAATATTGTACCGGAGTATGAAATTTTGAAGAGGTGCAGCAGCCTCATCCGAAAATCTACTGATGGGAGATACTTCGAATTTGCTCACTTCTCTGTCCGCGAATTCCTGGAAGACGAGAACGCCACATCTCAAGGGACTGACCTTGGAAAATACCGGATTACCCAGCACACGACGCACCCGCTTCTTGCTACGCAATGTCTTCGGTTTCTTCAAATGAAGAATTTTGACAAGTTTCCCAACAACCCGCACGAACAAGTCGCTGTCACTGTTCAAAGAAACGAGACATACCCGTTTTACAAACATGCCGCTCTCCTATGGATCAAGCTCACGAAAGATGGTCTCAGTGACGCAGGCATTCTGGATTTAGCAAAGTCTCTGTTCCAGCCTTCCAAGCGAGCATTCTTCATGTGCTGGGCTATTGAGGTTCTCAAAAAGGTTACGTATGCTACTGGCACTCGGTCAGCATTGAGCGAGATACAGGCCTGGAGAACAGTGAGCATTCCTTCCTTTCAGCCACTACACATGGCTGCTGCTTTGAATCTCCCTGAGATTTGCGGATTCTTGATCTGCAGCGGTTCGGATGTGAACCAGAAACTCGATGCCGCAACGCCTCTCGACCTTGCTTTTATGTCCATTTTGGCAGTCCCTGGACTGGCAGAAATGAGCGGGATGAACGACAAGCATCGCTCTCTTATTACCAATGGAAGAAATCAGTTTTTGCCCTCGGCCCAACGTAGAGATATGACGATTGACTGCCTGATGCATGCTGGAGCGCGCTCTTCAGACCATGTGATCCCCCCCAATACGCTCTCTGTTTTCTCTATCACCTGCTTGTTTGCATCGATCTTCAACGACTTATACCCTGTATTTCGGTGTTTATGTGCTCACATCACACCGTCTGTGTCTGACGTCAAGGTTCTTGAAGAATGGCTCGTGGCTACTAGTACGTCAAATTATGTGGCAGAAGTGTCGACTCGCATGCTTTTGAAATTCCTCAATTCAACTGGAGCCTACAGTCACGACTGGGGTGCTGAGCTGGGCTTGATTGTGTGGAGTTGGGCTCAAGAATGTGACTTCTCCCTGACAAGAGATTTAACTTTGGTTGGTGACTGCGACCTGATGTCGGACGACGCTTTAGTTTCCCAACTGGTCTCAGCTATTTGTAGCGATAATACCGAGTTGCTCAAGTACTGTTTTAAGGATAGGCGATTGAAGAATCAAGTTCGATACTCGGGACTGATTGATGGGCTTTTGCACCTGGCAATCAAGTACAACGCCTTTGACAACTTCAAAGCCTTGGTTACTGCAGGGTTCGACCCCTATACCGAAAACGAGGAAGGCAAGTTCCCAATCCATCTGTGCGAGCGTAATGGCAGGCTACGGCTTTGTAAGATCTTGAAGGATCTTGGAATATCTCTTATGAGCCAGGACACTGAGGGTTACAACATCTTTCATTACTGGGCTAAAGATCGCCCCTTGGACTATCAGTTTATCAATGATATCTTTGAGTTGGATACAGAAGAGGCGATCAAGGGTCTCCAGTCAAGGTCATGTCATGGCGATACGCCGTTGACTGTGGTATTCGAAAGCGCTGGAGAGAGTCCAAGGAGCGAACATCGCGATCTTGACTTGAATAAGCTATGCCTTCAGGTTCTGGGCTTTTTGCAGAGATACCTCAGGGCAAAAGACACGACCACGAGCCGAGGGACTGAACAAAGCGTCTACTCTCAGAAGGGAGCCTTTGCCGAGCTCGACAGTATGATAGGAACCGAACCAACACCATTACACAAACTGAAAGCTTGGGTCTCGTTTGGCCAGGTGAACTTTCTGATGAAGCTTTATCCAGACGCGGTTACTTCACGGGTTGATGGTAGACTACCGCTTGAGAGGTACATCACTAATACGCTCGAAAATCGCGTGTTTCCACACAGTGATATCATCAAGGCACTCTTCCCCGAAACCTTGGATGACACTGAATCAAGTGAAACCCAGAGCTTGTGGAGCTTTTTGTGTTGCCTACCTGACAATGAGGGGACCAGCACAGAACAATACATCAGTTCAAAGGAATTCGAAACCATGATAACGAGCGTGTTCGAACTCGGAGCGATGCGCAGCCATGAGAAACAGTTTAAAGAAAGTGGACTGAAGCTACTACTGTCCAATCCCAAGTCGTCGTTGATGCCAACGATTCGCGATGCTATTCTGCAAACCAATTACTGGGATGACCTAAAAAGCTCTGACGAAATATCCCTGTTATTTCAAGGTGTCCTCAAGAGTGCCAATCTCGATATGATACGGCTACTTAATGAGAATGGAGCCGACATCTATCACCGTGTGGATGACCAAACGCCCTTTGAAGTTGCATTCCGTGCCAGCGTGGCGACTGGTCTTTGCGCCACCGACGCGGGATCCGCGGCTCTTAGGGAGTTACTGGGACGTTGCAGTGTGGGAGAGACAGTGAAGAAACCCCTCGAAATAGATCGCACATCACCTCTTCATACACTTGCCACACCAGAAGACGCAAAAGACATCCTTTGGCTGGCGGAGGCACTTGTGCAACATGGGTTCGACATAAACCATGTTGGCTCAGGCTCGTATGCTTCTACTCCTCTTGTGTATCACCTCCAACAGTCCTCTTTACGATTTGCAGAGCGACTGCTAGAATTAGGCGCCGACCCATATGTGAGCGGTCCTTCGTTCTTTAATGGGGTGCTCACTTGTATAGCCACCGATAAGTTGGCATTCCTGCAGAAGATTGCAGATCACACAGACCAGGCAGGGATTTCGTTTCGATGGTCTGATCCTGTGACTTTTGGAGTCCAAATCCTCGGTCAGACGGTTATGATCACTAATGGAACCGCTATCCATTTGGCCTCGGCCTGCAATAGTGTTGCTTGCCTTGAGTACATGCTGGACCAAGTCTCGGCACCGGTCAAGAATTCGACATCAGATGAAGGGCTTTCTCCGGTCCATATTGCTGCCTATGGAGGATTCGTGGATGTCGTGAAGCTTCTTCTGGCAAGAGGGTTCAACGCAATGATAGAGAGTCAATTCGGCTTCAGTCCATTGCACATGGCCGTATTCGGTGGTCATCTACCCGTTGTCCAATGCCTGATTGAGTATGGCGCATTTCAAACCTTGGATACAAACGGCATGAGCCCAAGGAAGCTTGCCTTCGAGCTTGAGCTCCAAGAAATCCATGAGGTTCTGGGAGGTGATCCCCAAGGTGGCTGGAAACAAATCTTATCTATCCAAAAACTTACGGAGTTTGTAGAACCAACAGAGCGTTTGGCATTGGCGTTTGAAAGAGCCTTAGATGAATATGACTATGAAAGCATGATACAGCTGATTGACAAAGGGTGCTCTGTCGATGTTCCCCTCCCATCAAGACCTGGATTGTCCGCGCTTCTGGTAGCTTTGGACGATGGCAACTTTGCCATGGGTGAATGGCTGTTAGGAGTAGGAGCCAGTGCACTACAAGCGGATTGTAACGATGGATCTGGGAAAAGCGTCATTGAATTGACTGCTAGCCTGCCAAGCCTCAATCGTTTGCTGCCCGACTTGTTATTGAAATACCTAAGGAAAGGCAGTGATTTGAGATTCGGGTGTGAGTTTCCATTATATGAAGCAATAGACGGAGAAAATATGACAGGTCTTGAGATATTGCTTGAAGGAGCAGAAAATCACCTTCATTACATCGGGTAAGCAGAAGGGAGGGAGGTGTAGGGCAATTGACTAACCATCTCGCAGATCTCCACAAGCGTTCAAAGACGTATTGAACCGCTTGTTTCCGATGGATTTCAGTTGTGAAAATAGCTGTAAAACATGGAAATATAGTGCAGAGACGACAGCGTTGCACGTCGCCGCGTGGGATGGGAACAAGGAGGCAGTCTCGCTTCTGGTAGATAGGGGAGCGGATATCGATGCAGCCGACTCGAATGGGTGGACACCACTAATGCTTGCGCAAGATGTTGGTACGGCACAGTATTTGCTGTCGCTTGGGGCATCGATAGCTGCAGTGTGCAGGCTCGGATCACTACCGTCATTTATCAACTGGTTCGGTGATAATCTGTTCGATGAAGCGCACCCTGTCAGCTTTTCACAGCTACCAAAGGAGTTATTCACTGTATCAGACCCGCCACGATTCTCGACAAAATGCGAGGCATTGCAACTAACCCCTGAAACTTTGAACACTCTGTATCAGCTCAATCATGATCTGACGAGTGAGGATGAGGCGGGTAGGAGTATGATACATTACATATTGGGCGAAGAAGATCTGGTTGACTGGGTATTGGACCGCGAACAAGATCTGAGCAGAACGACTCCTTTTCCGTGGCACCTGGAGTGGTGTGAATTTTCTGGTCTTGCCCTGCTAACGTCCTCATTCGAGCGGCTTCGACAACAAATGCCGGCTGATCTGTTCTGCAAAGTCCTGAATCTTGAGCCATCGCGCGGCTGGAGCCCTTTATGCCATGCGGCCGCTTTGAATCGCGTTGATATTGCCGCGAATTGCCTCGAGATGGGTGCTGATATCAACTTCGAAGGTTCCTGTTTTGGATCAGCAATCATAAATGCAAGTGTCTGCGGGAGCCTAGATGCTGTCAAGCTTCTCGCCCGCAATGGGGCATCTTTAACGTACTTGGGTAAGAGCGGGTTCACCAGCTGTTTTCTAGCCGCTGGAACAGAGGCGGTCAGGGAATGGCTTCTTTGTGGTCGATTCATGGACCAGAAGCGTCTTGCAGCTGAGAGTGATGCGGACTGTGTTCAGGCAGAAGTTCCATGGGGTGGATATATACAAGCTAAGGTGTTGCTTTACGGCAGAAGAGCCCGATGGCTTGAAGAGTCGACTTTGGATTATGCGAAGAGATTGTCGAATATGAAGAGGAGTTGGCAAGGGAAGGTTGTGCGGCTGCATGTCGAAGAAATGGACTCGACTTCGGATATAGACTCAGATACTGGTTCTGAAGGAGATGTGGAATCGGACCAGAATCAGAGTTTCTTCACGCGGATCAGGGGTGTCGGAGGGTCTGACTCCTACTCAGAGTCGGATTCCGAGTCTGGCTCTGGGTAATGTTCGTGTTTTTGAAGGAGAAGGCAGTCAGAAGAACTTGAATTAAAGGGAGGAGATGCGTAATAAGCCATGTTTGGATGATGCCTTTTTGTCAATTTCATCTTGACGATTGCGTTTGCAAGGGAGCACTCAGCTTGAAGTCGAGGCAAACTGTTTGGGATAGGCATGAAAGGGAGGCGACATTTAGCAAACAAAACAGATTAAAGCCGTAGATATGATGAGAGTGGAGGAAAGATGCGTGAGTGGAGGAGACCAAAGATATTTGACAGCTGTATTATGAAAACTGAGCGAGGCAGAGATAATGGTGAGTGTGCTTGCACTGACAGAGGGGTAGTCTGCCATGCCAGGCCCCAAAGATCCGCATGACCCTTTTGTTTATTTGTAGGCATGCAAATTTAGTGCAAAATATCTCGTAACCCCCTCGTCTCCCTCCTCCACGACCTGCATGCAAACTCGACCCACACATAACCACCACCAAACGTGTTTGGACGCGGTCACTATCACCCTCTGAGTATCGTACGAATAGAGTTCCAACAGAGTAGTCTATGTTTCTCTACAAGACCGCCAAGATGCAGGCTGCCGAGTATGCGTCCAAGCGGAGCCATGCCACTATGCACCCTTCCACTGGTGTCGACCCTACCAAGAATCACGACACCTACTGGAAGACCGCCCTCCTGACCGAGGAGCGCGACTGGGAGAAAGTCCCTCCTCCTGCGCGTGATACCTTCACCTTGTCCGACATCCTCGGCCAGACGGACCCTCATCTCGCTGTCGTCTCCCGCACTGGCCTCATCAGCATGTCTCTGCAGTACTACCAGCCGCCCGGCGAGACTGAATGCCTCCAGCACTTCTTCTTTGAGCTGAATGAGAACGTGCTATTTGCAGATGAGGACGGAAACCGTTGCGCGATTCATGGCTTCGCTATGTGGATGGCGCCCACCGCCGATGGCAAGGCCGAACTCACTGTGCGATTCTGCATCAAGAGCGAGCCATTCATGGATCCTCTTCTGATCTTTGAGTTTGAACTTAAGAATTCGAAGAAGGACCCCAAGGATAACCTAATCCTGATCGACTTCATCAATGTTCTTCAGGGTACTCGTGCTGGGCTGCCGGAGGAGGAGCGTACGAACCTGCTGCGCTTCAAGTTTTAGGAGACTGGCGGCAAGTTGTACGGTTACCGCGACGCCCTGTGAGTTCAGATTCCCCCCTCATCAGTATCTAGTCCGTTATTGAGCGCCGCTAATATGAAATAGCCTCCAGTGGATGATCCGCCTCAACAGCGCCGAGTTCCTCAGCTGGTTTTGCATCACCATGGACTTTGAGGAAGCCAACTTTGCAGGCGACGGCGAATACATGGGCGAGCTCAAATTCGACACCATCATCTACAAAAAGTTCAAGTCCGACCCCAACGAGCTTGGTGACAACATGAAGCGGATCATTGACGTGGAGAACAAGCCCATCAAACGCGGCGTTTGGCTCGACGAGAGTTTCACCCGCCCTCTCGAATACCGACTTGCGAAACTGCCGTACGAGGGACCTCCCGCCTTCAGAGATGGCGTCACAAATGCGTCTGTCGACAAGTGGTTTGAAGGGATTGATGACTGGTTTGCTACGGGAGAGTTTGCTAAGGAGTGATGGAAGAGTGTGCTTATGTTTTTGGGACTGTCAAGGGAGGGCTTGGTTTCACGGTGGTGACTGAATCACGGAGGGTTATCAGGATGATTCAATGACAGGACTGAAGAATAAAGGATGAAAGTGAATTGCTCAGCAGCTACATGAAGAGCGCTATATATACCGAATCAACGACGGATTGGTGCAACAGACGGCGCAAGCCTGATGAACCTCGAGTCTTCTGTATCAACAACAAACATAACCGCCTCTGACCCATCACTTCTCGTCTTCATCTTGTCCCACGGTCTGTAACCGTCCAACTCGTTGTCCCACCAAGGTCCCCTCACGGCATGCGCGATAGCAAGGAAGGACGCTGGTAGTTGAGGAAGATGCTTCATCCTATTGCGAATGATGTCGATGACCGAGACAGACACTGAAAGGAACAGCATGACTGTTACGGCAATGAGAATACTGCAGCGCACAATGTACACTGATTCCGTGATGTGGGAGAGCGTAGGAACAGATGAAGTACCGAAGTATCCAGCTGTGCTGATCGACACAATCGCGTGAGCCATGTTGCCAAAGAAGTGACCGAAATCTTCCGCCGTGGGAATCGCGTATAGAGCATCGAGGGTATCGTCAACAATACCGATCTGGTTGCGGAAGATGTACCATGGAATAGCAGACATGTACACGCCCAGCGCATCAAGCGCCTCCGTGTCGAGCGCTGTTTGATTGGACCCTGGGGCTTCTGTGCAGGAGGTCATGATTGTGCCGTTGAAGGTACACGAGCCAACGAGCCATTTGATGGAGGGCGTGCATTTCGTGCGGGAGACCCAATCTCCCCCGTCTGTTTGCACCAAACTCTTGTCGTTGCCTCTGTTCCGCAGAGCAGTCTCGTTGACATTCGGGATGGACTTTGTAGCTGAGAGGAAATAAGTCGTGCCTGAGGTTGGGATCTTGTTTGTGCCGTGGACTGAAGCGTTACTCCAGAGTCGAATTCTCTGCGAGCCTTGAGCAAGCAGCTCGATGCTCTCGACGCTGTTGTCAGGGAGGGTGAAGTTGTAAGTCGTGTTGCCGTCATCTTTATAAGAAGTGTAGTTCACTTCGGTAGCAGCCTCGCATGCAGCGGTCCAGTTGAAGAAGACCAACCCATCGTAAGTTGTGTTTGTGGCAAAAGTGAGGTTGTGCGTAGGCACAGGTCCCAAGACACCAGAGTCAACATTTGCCAACGCATTCTGAGAAACAAGACTCCCCACAAACGTAAACACCGTCTGAGACAAGAACGTGTCATTCTTTGAAAGAGATGGATGAAACTCCAAGTCTGGACTTGCACCCATCGCAGTTGAAAGCGCTGTGATGTTACTCCCCGCCACATCCCGCGCAATGGGAACCCCCACGACACCCCAGCCCTCCTTAAAATGTCCATACGGCCCAACAGTAAGCGACAGCGTTCCCACCGGCACAAGAAGCGTTCTCGTAATGATCAAAAAGGTATGCATGACTCCATACCACCACGAGTACTTCATCACAGCCGGTAGCGTCAACAGCGTAACGCCCTCCGCGATATCATCCAGATCCCTAATTGCAACGGGCTGCTGCGTCGTGAGTGCGAATAAATGCAATCTCCGAAAATCAAAGACGACAAACTGAACGAATAGAGCTGCTGGGGCGAGGAGGGCTGAGAGCGCTATACCGGAGTATAGTTGATCAACGGGTACGGAGTCGCCTGTTCGAAAGACTCGACGTTTTGAAGCATCGTTATCGAGCAGTGCGCCGGTGTACGACCATACTACGCAGAATATTGCACCGGCTAGGTAAATGCCAAGAGTGATGACATACCATTTCAGCCAACTATCCAACTTGTACAATCTTTTGAAGTTTGTATCTTGGGAGATGGGGGAGTCTGTTGCCAAGCCGGGGTTTTTGTCGTCGACTCGGTCTTCTTTGTCGAGGGAAGAGTACACCGCCGGGTTAGCCATGGTGTCAATAGATTGCAGGTAGTTTGGAGAGAGGAATAGGGAAAATGGGGGAGAGAAAAGTCGGTCGGAGGTGAAGGTTGGCATAAGATGAGACGGACGCGGTGGACGGACACGGACACGGACACGGACATGGACTACGGAGACTGTGGGGCCGGTGTAAGCAAATTTAACTTGAAACCGGCAATTGATCGCTCGTCCTATGAGAAGGGTTATAAAAATATCTAGCATTTAAAAATGTGAATTGTTTTAGGCAGAGTGCTGTAAGGCTGTAATGCTTGCCTAGGACAGCCTACGTTTGGTTTGGTCTTTGTCTGAGGTTGACAACCCAATCGCGTAGCTTCAAACTTGAGATGCAGTATTGAATATCAACAGCAAACATAAATAACAGCGAAATATTCAGTAGCATAAACAAATTTCATAATCTTTGGATTTAGCTGACATACAAAACTAAATAGAAATTAAGGCATAAAAGACATTACTCAAAGAGAGATAATCATATGATATTGTATTCTAGTGTATACGAGAAGCTACTTCACCGCATACCGTTGAAGTCGAGACACTGGCTGCTGCTTTACTGGGAAACATTGCGGATGTCGACCATGAGGTGACCATTGCCTCAAGCAGGGTTCTGTCCTCGAACCTTTCCATCGGCTCGTGTGCAGCGGCTGAGAATCGTTAGTAAAGCAACAGTTGATGCACTTGGAAGAAGACTTACTCCATGACAAGACCAGCGCCTCGAGCAACATCACGGCTAAGAGCACAATTAGCAGGCATAACTGAGGCAGGTTCTGAAGATGAGCTCACCAAGGAGAAGAAGAAGTTTGATCGCTGTTAAGCCCAACAGCAAGACCAGTGATCTGAGTGTTTCCGCGTCTGCAGAAAGACTGGCCAGAGACACCAGCTACGCAGGCTTGGTCACCGAGGCTGGCGAGGTAGTTGATGCACTCTACTGCTTCATTGACCTTCAGGAGGTTAGTAACCTGGGTTCTCATATAGGTGAATGGGCGACAAGACTTACGTTTGCCAGGGTGTTTCCAGGAAGGTTGTCCATGCAGCTGGTATCATCACGAGCTTCAAGAGGTTGAGGAGCAGCAAGGGTTGAAGAGGCAGCGGTGAGGATGATAGCGAAAGAGGTGATGAAGTTGACCATTTTGGCGGTTTGAGTATGAAGAACGAGTTGAAGCCTGAGCTGAAGTTGTGAGTCGTAATGTGATGGACAAAAGACATAATATCGAAGGAATCCCTCTCTTTATACTATTTCCATTTCTCCGCCCCCATGATGATTTCTTCACCAGCCTCTTGCTACGTTACCACAAGATCCTTAACGAGGCAGAGTCACATTGAGCCCGTGAATTTCAATCCGAGGCTATAGAAAAGACAATGCTAAGATTGGTATAGTTATCCGGAAGAGCCATTTAGAGATCGTCAGTGAGAAACGGGTTGGAAAAACAGGGGATCCCATGGTTAGTCTTGCGGGACGCTGACAGCGCATGGATTTTATGCTGCGAGTGGCAGGAGGTCACACAGAAACGGAATTTCGTTCTGAGGCAAATATTCACCGAAGCTGAGTTTTGAAGCATTTGTTGCCAAGAAGAAAAATAATAGTATGTTGGGCTTTGAATACTTCATTTTTCTAGCTACACATTAAATTAAGAAGACTTAGGTGACGCTGACGGCTTCATATCTGGAGGTAACTCGGACATTCCCGCCGTACAACCGTTTCAGCCCAACCAGTACAGTAGCATTGACTAGATACAGCCCTATCTTGTCAATTGAAGATCCCTCGGGTCGCCCGGCGTGTAATTGGTAGGCGGATGACAAGAGCCCCCCTGCATTTTAAGACTCGGAAATTCTCTTGCTAACTTTCTGCGGGATAGTTTTCTTACTCAGCCTCCAGAAGCTGAGCCTCAGCACAAATGCCGAGAATTTTTGGGTCATCTGTTGGCATCTGAATCTGCAGTCAGCTTTGCCCAGACACGTGGGAATAATAAGAATTCTGGAAAAATTGCATCTGCCGATGCGGTGAGGGTTGATACTCAGGGTGAGATTTTGATCAGAGCTGTGTTGTAACATGTCGAATACACCGAGGTTCTCTACTAATTATTGGAACTCAACCTCATGTTATATTTGCCTGAATAGTTAGCATAAGTAGCTTGGGCAAGCATCTATCTGAAAGTGGTTTTAAATCCCATTAGGTGTCTTGCAAAGGCTCACCACAGTCTCAGACTCATCTCAGCGAGGTTATCACTGGTCCAAGGCTTGAACACCGTTTCTTCCGGCTTCCGATTGTTGTAGTGAGGCTGAGTCCTGCCACGATCCTCAGGGATCACTTTGCCTTGACCAGTCGCAATAGAGACACGAAGGATATCGTTTCCCGAGAGTTAGAGTCAAAGCCAATAACGGAGAGTATTTCAGCAAAAGTGTCCGTAAAGTCCGGGCCGTCGGGGATTTCCTAATCAAGCTTACTATAAGCAGCTCATTCTGCAATACTACTCTGCTTAAACTTTGTTCTTACGGTTTATAATTTCTCCCATAGCCTCAACTTTACTCTGACTACAGCCTTGGCAGATATCGTCTTCAGACAATGGCAGTTGGTGTTGAAGGTGCCCGAGGCACCTACCTTGTATATCAGCCGGACTACTCGGCCCGAGACCTTGGTTAGCCACAGTTGATATACACACATCCCTCTCAACAGTTGGTGCTATGGGAGTAAAATATCTCATAGACGTGCACTGATATTATCATCTATACCTCAAAGGAGCAATTCTAATCCAGTCGTAGGCAGCCAGAAAATCACAAGCACCCTTGTACTGTAGACCATGCCACAGGAAACTTGCTGAAATATTTAGTTTTCAGCTTCAACCAACACCACAACTGCCGAATATGCCCAAAGAAGTACAACCTGCAGTACTCACTCTCCACCCCCACGAACCCTCTACGAATTGGCTTCATCCCGTGCGTTGCACAGCATCAGGGTGGAACCAACGTTCGGGCCGTTCAAAATCGGGATACCCTTCCTTCTCTGCAAAGGACCCGAAATTGCAATGGGATTTCTCATTTATCGACGAGTTTGTACGGCAGCATAACGGTCAAGAGGTTGTGCCACCCCGGCTTATTTGAATAGACTTCATGTGCGGGGCTGTCGACTGCCACAAATGCTCTGAACTGCAGACAGAATGGTGTGATTATCACGGAGAGGTCGTACTCGGCTTAGGATTGGAAATTGATGTGTTCGTTCGCTCCAAAGGTGTTGTGGTGGGATACAACATCTATATTAGGTCTCTTTCTCCCAGCCATGTCACAGACAATCTAAGAAAGAACCAAGAGCACTCCCCACTGCCCCGTCCCCGTTCAGGCACATTCAAGTTCTGTCTGGTGTTTGGGAGGTCTCAACCACGGGACTCAACCATATCCACTCACATATAACTTTACAATGGCTTCGTATTACCCAGAGGGCGAATGCTATTTCCGGCGAGACTCTCTGAGATACAGCCGAACATTCACCGCAGACAATACAGATCACTTTTATCGACATGTTCTTCTTGAGTACTACTGGAATGGATGGCCAGCAACTGGCGTGCAGTCAAGGTCCCATCAGAGATCTCGCTGGCAACATGGCACTCCCTCAGATATAAGAAAGAGGGTCAGGACTCAGAGCAGTGAGGCTTTTAGACAAGAGGATACATAAAAATAAGACAAAAGAGTATATTCTGGCTGAAGTCTGTAGCATAATGTCTCCCAGATCTGCTCTACAGTCTGTAAACGTAGACAGATAGCACTCTTGAGGCCTTACGCATACGGCTAGTCCAAAGCATGAGTTCATTGGGACCTTTCCATTGAACTATCTTGATGAATATCAGTGGAACGTAGACTGACCATCAATGAAACCGTCCATGCATTCATGATCGCTTCTCAAGCATCAAGCAGCCAAGTCTAATCCTCCCAGCCTTATGTCGAACATTCAAAGTCCAGTCTTGATTCAAGGATCTCTAACACAAGGCCCATGATAGGATCAAGCGATATCCACCAAAGCATAGGGGAATTTGGTTGCCTCTGTTAGAAGCATAATTTCCTTCTGGCGAACCGTTACGATGCTCTCGGTCTTGGTTCCTCGGCGATATTCATCGTAATCGTGCATGATGCAGAGCTCTTTGAGTTGCGGAACCGCCCCAAGAATACGAGCAATGAGTTCTGACCACCGCTGCTCCTGTTGAGCACCGGTGGGCAGCCAGTAGGGCCACCCATTCAGCGCAGGAGTGGTTTGCATCGCATTGCCTGATTCGTCCCCGCTCGAACTTGAGTCAAAACCCTTGCAGTCATATTCGCGACGAAGAAACCCGCAACGGAGTTCAAAATCGAAACGACGCAATCGTGGCATCGAATTTAGCTGTGTAATAAGCCTCGCTACGTACTCGTTCTTTCATGCTTGTATCAGTAATACAACACTGAGCAAGATTGAGAGCACTTACAAGGTCTGGCAGATCTGCATTCTTGTGGAGCCTAGTCCTAGGGCTGTTCTGGTAGAGTATAAGAGATTCCAGGTGCGGAAGGTGTTGATCTATTAACTGAAGATTGATGCTGCTCATGCAGGCCAATGTTCTCGGACTACTCTTGAACGAAGATACATCAGTCTTCAACCCCTTGAGTAAAGGAAATGCGGATTTCAAGGCCAAAGTATGCTTCGTTGGAGTTTGGCCATAAAAATGAACTGCGTCGACAGTATTTGGGGCGAATTGATTAATGAGAGTACTGAAAGTCGGAAAGTGGTGGCGACCACTAAAGATGATGGCCTTCGGACCATTCCACTTTGGTTTGTTGGCCACAGCCTCAGAAAAGTCAATCTCGTCAGTTGTGGTGCAGAGAGAGATCGGATCAATTGACGAAAGCTTGGAGATGAATTCACCGATGACCGCGATTCTGTGTTTCGCAAGGTGCGAATCCGTAGATCTTTCGCTGCGGCTGTAGGGTTCGAATCGAATAGTGACAGACCTGAGGCGCAAGATTAGCTATTGCTTCTAAGAGTCAGATGATGGGAGCTGATACTTGAGAGTAGGAAGAATAGTCATCATCAAGTGCTTAAGATCGCCGTAAAGAAAAGAACTCATCTCGTAAGCCAGCTTTTTCAGGGATCCAGAAAACTTGAGCCGTTTGAAACGCTGAGGGAGGAGGACCGATCGAAGACGCTTGGAAACAAGTGTAGCAATCATGAAATCAGAGGGGAAATAGACTCCGTCGGTGCAGAGTTCTGATCCAATTATGAGAACGACTTCGGCCGGCATATTTTCCAAGGCGCTCAAGGAGGCGGGCGCGGCAAGACTGTTCGGCACAGCAGCAGCATGTTCTTGTTGCTCAATTTCCATAGCTACAAGAAGCGCGATTTTTGGCCGCTCGGGAAGGCAGAAAGAGGAGGTGAAGGATGCGGAATAGAACGCAAGAAGAGTTCGAAGGGAATAGAAAACTGAGAGATAAGAGTGAATAAGGGAGGCTCACATTGCCAGTGCCAGTTGCAGCGCAAGCCAGTGCCGAAAGACTTCAGGCCTTGGTTGATAGAAATTAAGCCTGACCACTGGAAACTATGATAAAAAAAGAGGTAAAATCTCTTGTTAATCCTGTGAGACTTGGGTACTCAAGTCTCTGGGATATGAGGGCCAAAGTGTTCAATTCATAAGCTCAGCCACCCATTCCCATGCCGTGTTTTATTGACACAGCAGGCCACGCTTCCCATTTGCGGCTCATCAATTCCAAGGAGAATTATTATTCTGTTTGGCTATCTCAGGCTACCTATGCAAACATTTGCTGGCCACAAGGGCAGCCTTTAGGCTCCTGCCACAGATGATTGGGAGACAATATCCTCTTTGCACTACACTGTTCAATGTTATGGCTTTTCTGATGGCTAAAAATTATTTGTGTCACGAGAACTCTCAGAGAAGGTTATTCGTATCCTTCTCTCTGTTCTCAGTTGGGAAATGAGTCAAAGGGGGTGCAGTAAATTTGGGGCATTTCCATAGCTTGTTGCGAAAGCATCATATCTTAACCAGTAACGTCCTTCTTACAAAAGCCAAGAACTACGATATCATCTCGAATATGTAGTATCTGCTTTTCCGGCAGAAATACTCAGTCCATAAGCCAAATTTGCTTACGTTCCATCTCAGCCACCCAAGTCAGGTATCCGCAAAGCCCACTCAAGGTGGTTCATGATCCATTCTACACCCCAGATATAACAAGTCTCTACTAATACATTGACAAATACACATAGAGTGTGACAAGTGTTGAAAGAGTATCAAAGCAACACGCACACTGACTTGCAGGTGATCCTGCTTTCCTGAGTCCATATCATCAAAGTAGAAACTTGGGGAATCTTCGAAGATCATACTTACTGCCATCAATCTTTGGTCCAAATTTATGTATCAAGAAGACAGGCCAGTCTTAGTTGAGGTCCATTAAGAGGCTGGGAAAGCGTTTCTCCTCGCCTGGGTTCTCGCGAGATTCTCGCTGAACATGGATTTCACCCTCCCGTCTGATTCCTCGGTAGAAGGTTGGGTGGCTACATGAGACACAGAGTTCTACGAGAGTGGGAACTCGAGTCATGATAACCGAAACAAGCTTATCGATGTAGAAATTGTCGATCTCGACCATGGTCTTGGGGCGATATGTTCCTTTGTAGTCCTCCCAGTCATGTGGGACGAGGTGACCATGAAGTCTCACAAACCATAGCGTGAAGGCAAAGCGGCGGAGACAACGCATCCTGCTTACTTCATAGACCAGTCTATTGACGTTTCGGTCCTATTAGAATGGATTAGCTGTGCTAGGTCTCAGAAGGTGGGACACTTACGAAGGCAACTTGGTCGTCAAACCAGACCAGCCCGAAAGGCCAGGATCTATAATCAAAATCGATAGTGAGACTTGGTGTATCTTCGTGAAGGATGAGTGACTCAAGTCGGGGAAAGTCCATTCTGACTTCGCCAAGAAAGTCGTCATCGAGACTCGGAATTACGTTTCGGGCCTTCTGATTGTAGGCCGTTCTGTCAACGTGCAAGGCCTTAAGATATGTGGCATGAAGAGAGTGTCTCAACTTCACATAATGCTTCCAGTTAGACCCTCCAGGCAGCTGAACGGCCCCGAGAGACTCGGGCTGGAAACACCGGAATATGGCATTGAAGTTCAAATCCACAGGACTATCCAAGAAAGTAAGAGAGCAGGGCTTGGTAGGGTCATCGGACCATATACCGGTCTTGCGTAAGGCCTTGTTGAATGAAACACAGTCCCGATGACGTGGGAAGCTTAGAGAAATGCTCACTCCACACAGTCGTTCTATTGAGCGAAGCAAGATGCCGAAATGCTCGAGGTCATTGTTCGCAAATCTCAAAGGCCAATGGATAACATCCGGCGGATAATAGATTCTGATGGTGACAAATCTAAATCTAGTCAGAACTCAAGCCTGGTCTAGTTGGAGGTAGTGGAGAGTCAAGATATACTACCTGGTGGAGGTCTGGATCAGTCCTCTCATGTCTACCGAGACCTCGTCGGCATCTCGTGAGAAGAGAGGTATCAAACATCTAGCGATGTGTTTCACAGAGCCCGAGAATTCGATCGTCGTGTATTGCCGACGAAGAAAGATCTGCCGGAATCTGGTTGAAGTCCTGGTGAGGCCCCCGAGCTCGTCGTCGCGTAGGAAGGATCCGATGATCAACACGACCTCGGTGGGCAACGCCGGAAGCCCCGCAGTTATGCGTTCAGACATCTTGGTATGGATCTTCTTGTTTTACTTCGCGATGTTGCATGCGAGATTGGGCAAGGTTGTTGGAGGAAAAGGAGAGAGTGGTGAGCTAGATGAGCTATTTGTATTTGAGACCCGTGGCTGAGAGCTATATTCACCACACAGGATTTAGGGGAAACAGAGAGTTTGAGATAAAGAAGTGATGAAGTACTCTAACAAACAAGAGTCTAGGCAGCGATCACGGTAACCAGAGCCCGATACTTCAATTCAAAATAGAGGCAAAGAGGAGATTGTTTGCATGTCAGCAAGGTGAAGGACCGAGAAAGGTGACTCGTGAGGGAGGTCTTAGTTTGGAAGAACTTGGGCGATGGAATAGGCATAGAGTGGCAAGCAAGTTAAGTAATTCAGAGGCTTGTGAAAGCTTAACATATATTAGTTGACCTTTGGAACATTCACTTCTGGCAACCTGGCTTCCTATCTAGCGTTGTCCCGTTGCTCGAGGACAGGTGACAGCGTTGTGGCAAGGTACACAGTGAATGGACGAGGAGCCTACACTACTATTCCAGCGCCAACTTTAATTCCAGCAAATGTTAGCTTCATAATATGCATGATCATGCCTGAGCTATGATTCCGAAGTGCTTTCTGGAAACCAGGAAGAACCTGAGTCCGTTAACGGAGATTGTGAGACCACAATATGCTTTCTCGCAATCACATTTTTCACTCAAAAGTCTCTACGATAGTCTTATGCACAAGAAAACATGGTCTCTTGTATTTGAGCCTCTGCTCAATATGTCTTACTGAGAGTTGCGCTGGTGCTGGTTAGGTGATTAAAAGTGGTGATACCAGCCATGATGCACGAAGACAGAAAGAAGCAAATCGACTTGCTGCAAAAACGACATTTTGTGTCTCAAAGAGCTCCGTCGAAATCGTCAGAGGACCAGCTACTGCTGCTAAGCCACATGTTCTGATACCCTACTGGGTGTGCAGTATCTACGTACATTCCAGTACTTCAGATTCATCCTCTTGACCCCTCTCACCTCGAAGCATCCATCTAGCGTTAGTTCCCCAAAACATTCGGGAACAAGTATTTCTGATAAGGATTTTCGGAAGACTCTTCAGACATGTTCCATACGCCGTTTGTGAGAGTTGCTCGGTAGAACACGAGATGGCCATTTGAAATGCAAATCTCCTCGAGACCTTTTGCGTGGGCGGCAAAATAGGCAATCGCCAGTTCGTATACGCCTTGAACCCCGCGAACTTCAAAGGGTCCCAGACCTTTGTTGTCCATCATGGCCAGTAATTGCGTTGTGATGCAATTGATGGCAAAGTTGTCAGACTCCTCCAGAAGACCCATAGTGAATGCAAACCGACGTAGCCGCTGCAACTTAGCGAGGATTAAAGCGGCTTTTGTGATTTCTTGGAACTTGGAGAGGGGTTAGTAATCGCGATAGGAGGGAGACCAGCGAATAACAAAAGGATACTCACCCAGCGATTATGATGTCTGCAATCCCTGCGGAAGCTGAGACCGGAAGGATATTCATCATAAATATTCAATGACTCCAGGCGAGGAAAGCTTTTGTTGATCTTGCTGGCAAGCCCGCCGTTCAAGCCTGGGAGGGTCGCATCATGTTCATAGATGCAAAAGTATTTGTCAAGGCGCAGTGAAGTGAGACTGGCCCCTTTTCGTGCAAGTTCGTCATACTCGTCTAGTGACATTCCCGGAGGTGCAGCAATTCCCCCAAGGGCCCCGGCTTTGAACTTTGCAACAATTCTGCCAAGGTCATAGAACTCGGGGAATTTCTTGAAATAAAGATGCTTAGGGCCATGCCAGTCTGGGCCCTTGCGAATGAGGCTGGTGAACTTGTGTGGTTCTCTGAGATACGGGAGGCATAGATCGAAAACAACTCCATGGAGATTAGGTGTATCCGCCAAAAAGCGCCCGACGGGTATGTTCTCGACACCATAGCCTACAAGCCAAGCATTCATTTCGCGGGGGTTGTTGAAACTTTTTACTTCAAAAGTCACGAGCCTGTCACAGAAATAAGCGAAGAACTTGAATTGAAACCGCAAGGGAGGAAACTAACCTTGCTTGATGACGGGCCAAATGACGGAATGAAGCTGTCTTCCTCGTAAAGTAGGCGTTGGGGCTGCTTGTGAGTTCCTTCATGCTACCGGAAAACTTGAGGTGCTTGCAGAGTTTTGGGAGAAGGATTTCGCGAAACTGCTTTGACACAAGCGTCCAGTCCTTGATCTCATGGACGGACAGGTTGTCGCCGATGATGCAAATAATCTCGGTCGGCATGGTCGCGAGTTCAGGGGTCGTGGATGTTGCCGCCATGGTCGCGAGGCTCTGCAAGGCACCGCTTGACAGAGCAGACAGGCGGATCAATGAAAGAATGTGGCGTTCATGTAGTAAGGCTTGTGAAGTGAGAATAGCGATGAGCGCGAAGAAGGTTGACGCCTTGAAGCGTGCGCTACAGTGAAGGCTTGCTGTGAATGAAGCGTGGTCTGTGTTGTGAGGCAAGAGAAGAAAACAAGATCAGAGGAAAAGTACAAGATCAAAAGCTAGAGAACGAGAATAAAATCAAGGTTTGTGGCTATTGTGGCCCCCAGAGAGCGGTCACAGTAAGCCAGTGAATCATAGCCAACGCCTGCCACTGCCAGAAAATGCATCTTCCCCCCCAAGGCCTCACAGGCCGTACTTGAGGCATCGCACAAACTTTATCCTGAATTGAGCCAATCAAACGTATTCAACAGCTCAAATCGAAAGTTGAGCCTCCCCGTCAAACCTAAACTGAAATGGTCCAATGATCCAACGTCACTCATCGGGTCCATATTATTGAGATGATAATCTAGCACGCGCTGTATCACAGTCTTGCAGCTCGCACAGAGATCGCCGTTTGGTGCTGATGGGTGGACCCAGTCTAAGAAACCGACAAGCAAACTTAGTTGCTGGATAATGCTTGATCGGCTGAGGCGATTGTCCTTGGGATGTATGCCCTGGAATGTTGGACTGAGGAGTTCAAGGCAGAGAATGCCACCGCCTGGAACTGCAAAGGCCATGAGCTACACAAGTGTCAGACAGTTTCAAGGATAGCTAGGACAAGAAACTTACCAGCCACTCCATATCTCGTCGGATGTCACGGAATCGATCCTTGTGCATCCAAAACATGAGAGTAAGCCTTATCATCTCATATGAAACCAAAAGAACATGTCCTTCATCTGGACTTCCATATTGAAGAAGCAGCCTTTCCAGCAAGAACATGTTCTGTAGATGTGTGAGTCGGATGAATATTCTCAATGACACAACGTTTGCCTCGACTGGAGGGTCAGAAAGGTCTTTATCGTATGATCCTATCTCTGCTCTTGGAAGAGGAAGATCGTTAGAGTCGTCGGGATCATATACAAGACACTGAGGAAGTTCGGCAAAGACATTCAGCTGACGCTGTTTGAGATTTCTGGCGAGGTTAGCGAGCCTTCATCGTTGCTGGGAGTGGTTGATACCTAATTGTCTCAACAGTCGCATTGGAGCCAGAACCAAGACTGATATCAATAATTTCGTTCAGTATCTGAGCCATAAAGTAACCGGCTCGACAGATACTCGAAGGATAAACGCCACCTCCCAAGTTCCAGCCACGGCTATCAAGCTCAGAGACGGCCCTCTCAAGCACAGCACCTCCAGCAAGGAGATCCTCGTCGCTCAAGTCCAGTGGTGGCGGCGTCGAGCAAAAGCGCGGATTTATCAGCGGCGGCCTTCCAGTGAAAGCGACGATTGCTTTGTCAAGGTTGTAAACCCGACCGAAAAGGCGTCGTTTATGTTCTGAGCTCAGCGACGGTTTGTAAGGCCCAGTGAGCTTCTCGGCGTGGACTCCGAGATAAGTCATCACGGAAACGGCATCCGCGAAGGAGCCCCAGCAAATAAGACCTATTGCATTTTGTCAGTATCTGGATTCATGCAACAAGAAGAGAAACTTACTGGCATCTCCCACAATCATTGACTCCATGATCGCCTTCTGAAACAGAAGATCCAATATGATGACATTGGCCAATGTGAAGTGCCGAGCCAAGTTGATGCTATGTCTCAAGAATGCCAACACTGGTTTATTTGCCGTCCCACTCTCCAAGACATGAGACTGATTCTTTTCTATCGGCTCAAAGGACCCTGGTATGCGTCTTAAAACACTCCAGAGCAGTCCTATCGACTCCCATCGCAAATTCGGTCCACAAACCTGATTTATCCACTCTTCCGAACTGGTATCAATGTCTTGAAATGGCTGTGCCGTATTATTGCAAATTTGTTGGGCGATGAGCTCGAGATTGAGATTCCGCCGGTCTAGCTCCGCCCCAAATGTTGCTTCCAACGATTTGATAACAGCTGGTACCGTGAGGTTGGACCATAACCTGTTCTCATTTTTTGTGCCTTGTGAAATCATGTGTTCGTAAGAAGGCCCGAAAACGCAACCGAGAAGTGCGAGGCAGGACTGTTTTATCGACGGTGGGAGCTCTTGGAAACGTATTGTCTTGTTCGAATGAGAGCATGGGGTGCATGCTTCTGGGGAGTCGAGCTCAGATGAGTCAAGCTGTGAAAGGCAGTTCTTGGCTTCTTCAAAGATTTCATTATGACCTGCTCGACCGAAGAAGGGCGGCGTTGGAACCGGCGCTTCCATGAGAGCCTTGTTTCCAAGCTTTCCGAAACTTGAGGCAAGAAGTCCTCCCGCTGTCCACAGTCCTAAAAATGTTGTTTTTTGAGTCTTGGAGTCATCCGTAGGCGAAGGTTATCGCGCTTTGATGATTATTATGAACGCAACAAGACCTCTCTGTGCTATTTTGGCTCAATTTGTGACAGTTGAGATCGACTATTACTTTAAAAGATTCGATATCATTATTCTCTCCAAATCGGTGATAGAGAGCTTAAATCAGCAGAGGGAACTTGTCTACCAAATGCTGACGTGGGGCGACGTTGGATCCTGGAACACGTCACTTGCATTTACACGCTATATGGACTTGTTGAGTTTCGATGCCAAGCCCTCATCCACGCACCACCGCGGAACCGTTCTGGCTCAGAACCCTGTAATGCAATATTTCCTTCGCCCTTCTCCATATCCTTGATCTCAGTAGATATTGGGTCTGGGAGCGTTAGATCCAGCTTTCTCATTGGTAAACTTGAATACAGCCGCTAATAGCAAAGCAGTACTTGACGGAGATCAAACGGTACCAAGGTGCCATTGTTTGTGCTCTCACAAGGCCGTAGAAATTGACGAGAGCTCTGACTTCGGGTCTTTAACCCGAGGGAGCGCAAAGTATAGGTTCGAAATCTCCCAAGCGGGAGATTTACGTTGACCATAAGAACCGCCGCTCAAGTCATAGCGGTAGGTTGCCAAAGATTGAAATTTGAGCTCAAAAATGAAAGAGACATCGTCGAGAACAGCATCTTGAGGGAGTTAGATGACGAACGACAGAAGTCTCACAAAGTCAGTTGCTCTGAACGATAGTTGGCCGGTAGTGGCCTCAATTACGACCTGTCTACAGCTGAAGAACTAGGAGCGGTAATTGCTGTTTTCAGTGGCACCCTTAGGGGCCATAGAACCAGGAAACGGAAGCAGTTCAACCAGTAGTATTTGATTCTTGTCGATGTATTGGCAAGAATTATACCCGATCAATGGTGGATGACATCTATCTTAGTTAACGTCTCTCAAGTTCCTTTTTCTTCCTGTCGGGCAGGCCTTTATCTTGGTTAAGTGTGGCGTTGTGTGGCTTGACAACCCACTTCCCCGGCTGTCGGGTTCCGATGAGCCACGGAAAAACGGAACCTCAACGGCCGGACCAATCTTGAACATTCAATCATCAACAACGACATCCGCGACTCTCAGCTAGAACATCCACAACGACCTGCTTGGCTCTATGAAAACGTGATGACTGACATCGTATGAGCGCATTCTCATTTCCGATCATCCATTGTCGCGCGCAGCTCCATGTCAGGTCAAGAGACCTCTCCACAGTCTCCCCCCGCCAATACACCTAAGCATCGACGACCCTGGACAGCAGCCGAGGATGCGACTCTGAGGACTCTTGTTGGGCACTTTGGTGCTAGCAGAGGGTCTGAAGGTAGATGGAAGGACATAGCATCTGGCCTGGAGGGCCGGACGGCGAAGGTGAGTCGCCACCTCCGCACGCGCCTCAGCGCGATGATTGTGCTGCATGATGCGGTCTCACTGGCGAAGCAAGTGGCCAGGGGAGATAGTGGCTGACTGGCTGTCTAGGATTGCCGAAAAAGATGGCTTCACTCACTGGATCCCTCTTTGCGTAAAGGTCGATGGACATCTCAAGAGGATGAGATCCTCCTCTCAGCTTATGCTCGGCTTGGGCCGCTTTGGAATGAAATTGGTAAACTCGTCACTCCTCCAATCATTACATGGTCTAACGCATGATAGCCCTTCTCATTCCTGGGCGGAAGGATGACCAATGTTCCAAGAGATACAATGATATCTTGAACCCTTCTGCCAAAAACCGACTGAGCGACTGGACTGCCGAGGAAGATAACCTTCTACGTCAAGGTGTAGCAACATTGGGTCATCGTTGGGTGGCCATCTCGGCGAGGATACCTGGGAGGCCTCCTCTTACCTGCCGCAATCGATGGCGTACACTCTCACGGCTGTCACATAACCGTCAGAGCAGATCTCAAGGCACTACCCCATCGTCTTCATCTCAGATGTCCCCGTTCGACAATGGGATATCACCAGCACCTCACAACCCAAATCTCAGCATTGAGATGAACCATGGAGCGACTGCTGACTTGATGCACTTTCCAATGGAAGGCGACATTGGTCATGATCAGATGGGATCCAGCTTTCTCGACTCAGCCTTTTTCGACACCTTCATAGGCCCCTCCCCATCGCCGTTGAGGGATTCTGATCCAAGCGATGAAACTGAAACGCCGAACGACGTATCTGCCCCAGTTACCGCCCCAGCAAATGCTGCACCCGTTCCCGATCTATCTTCGACTATCGCGAGCCAGGGACATAGCGACCCCAAACCATGGCCTCAGCCTCCGAAACCACCCCAAGCGCAGCAACATCAAAATACTACGAACGCATCTTTCATGCCATCGCCCTCTACCTGGTCATCGCTGAGTACAATGCTGCCACCTGGTACCTCGCCCACGGATCAGAATATGTGGCTAGGAATGACAGGCAACCCACCAACACCGAAGAACTGGACAGCCCCAGGCCCCGCAGACGAATCGAATCCATTGCCTCAGACATTTACCGAACAATTTCAGGTTCCGGCAGTACCAGCGTCTGCTCAACAGACAATTCATCACCACCATCATCACCATGTCCATCATCATTTTCATCATTATCACCACTACCCAGGCAATGGAGATCAATGGCGACAGCTGGAGCAGCAATCAGAAGCCGAGGCGATGCAAGCACATTTGCAAAACGAGAATGGGCCTCAGAACGCAGGGTGATGCGCTTAGCCTAACAGAATTCACCTCGTCCAGTCACGCCAGCACGTTGACCTGAATAAGCCGCCCGATCATCCGGATCAGCAATTATGACCGGGGTACAATGTCATACAGAAAACCCCACTACACATGGACAGTGATTACCATTCTGCCAGTCACTTTTTGTTATGACTTATTGTGGCTTCGGGAATTTTCTGGCCACAGCGACACTGGCGTGAACACCATTTCACAAGAGACGGTTTTAGAAGCTTTTCAATTAGTCAGATCGCGGGATGCTGATCGCCACTGGAATTCCCAAGAGCATCAGATGCGCTTACTGCTCTGCTGAATCTTTTGTGGCAGCAGTGTGCATGGACTACGCAAGAAGCGGTTCTGCCGACGAAAGCAGCTCTGTACTGCGGGACAATGCAACTACCTCTATCAAAAGTCAAGTTCGCATCTCACGTCTGTAAGTCATGATCAAAACGGAAGCTGCGTCACGAATCTTCGGTGTCACGACGTTCTATACAAGTTCTAGGGCTGTATCAAAGGGTTTGGCGCTCTACAGGAAGAATCTGACAAAGACATTTTGGCCAGAATGGCTTTGGGAACTTTTATCTTTCGCCATGCACCTGATCGGAGAAATTGTATATACGCCTACCTTGATTTAGGGAGTAAGGCCTTGGCTGCTACACTATCTTTCGTGAGATGGTGTTCAAATACGTTGCATGCTCCGTTATTCAGGAGCCAGATAATCTTGGACCTTCGGATTGGATTGCAGAGCATGCTCAAGCACGTTCAGCGAGTTTGACTTCTTGGTGTCCCGATTATGGATTGTCTTTTCCAGAGACATGAGAACTTAGGCCAAGAGTTTGGGTGATTTTACATGTACAATTGGTACCAAACTGGTGGCCAGAATGGACCAACTAGCAGGTTTTCACTTCTCGATTCCAGGTTGGAGCTGCAAGGTTTGGTCATTGATAATATCACCAAAGTCGAGGGGCCGATGTACAACACCGACGTTGATGAAACGGACAGGAGCCTTTCTACCTGGTACCATGATCGAGACCCTCGGGTCTGCTGCCTGGGATCATACGAGGAGATCGGCTGGTGCGAACTGATGCGTGACATACATCATTGTCTCTAGCAAACCTCGAGACTACACCAGACCTCACACAAGAGTTGGTTTCGACGCAACGATTGTCCCTCTTTGTGCTCCAAGATCTCAACTTGCTGTTTTCCAATACCAGACCTTCCACACAGAAAGGGTTTTGGTTGGGCAAGCGAAAGTAGATACGCGAGTAGGAGATGTTCTATGCGTTTTACTTGGGGGAAACATGCCGCTTGTACTAAGACCACGTCGTGATGGGACTTTTAGTTACCTATGTTAGAAAGGCGTTCGTTCATGGGATCATGGACAGGGATTCCCCTTCAACAGGGACGGGAGTTGGAGCGGATCATCCCAGTATGATAGAGCTTTGGACTCGAAGCCTTAATATGATGTCAGTGATGACCATTGACCAGCGGTAGGTCTCATCTACTTCAACAGAACAATATGCACATGAACAAACAAAACAAATTTAGTCTGATAATACCTCTGATCGTGAAGTGAAAGAAAGGCCTCACCCTGGCTGCCGAGGTGAGGGTCTGCTTCTACAAAGTTATCACTTCGTCATACACCGGGAAGTCTCCTCCTACCGGGAGCTAAGAGAAGAACCCTAAAACAAGAGTAGCCAAGAAAAGTTAATCTTGCATCAAGCAGGGCCAAGCCGTCAGACATTCTGCCGTGTTTCGGCCTTTGCTTTTGGCCCCCGTCTTCGTCTGCCGAGCGGTGAGAGGTGCAAGTATGCGGCGTTTTGAAACAATCACTTGGCTCACCGCTTGTCCAAGTATGTATCCAGTTGAAATTCAAACTGTCAAATTATGAATGCTTGCTAATTCGGCAAAACGGTAGCTGCATTGTATCAAGCTTCAGCCTAAGAGAATCAATTAAGCTTTGGTTGATGTCAGACTTCAGAAAGAGAGAACAAAGTAACAAAACGTTTAAATTCAAGGTTGCACGACTTGAGAGACATGTGATTAGATCTCATCTGAGACATATGCATGAAATATGACCTCGTTCAAGCTGCAGTCGGCCCTGAATGGGTATATCCTTCTCTACATGGATAAGCCAGATCTGAATCAAGATCTGCTGGCTTTCAGTGCTATTCGATATCGTTCTGCAAGATAAGTTCCAGTATCACATTCCTATCAATTACTCATCAGGGTCTATCCCCGCATCTGATGCAGTAGGTTCCAGATGAAATTGCGATTTCGATCAAGGGTCTCTTTGTCTTAGCTGTGCGTCGATCAAGGTGATGAAATTCTGTTTTCGTAGAGTTGCAGACCGCTCTTGAGGAGAAGATAGTAGGCGCATGAAAATATGGCATGTTCTGAGTGGATGACCATCAGGACCGGTGAGTCTAGCACGGCTCATAGACTACCTATACAAAGTTCAATAGTTGAAGTTAGAAGATGTCGAAATAGATACCGAGTGACGATCTGCGACTATAATATTACATGGCTCAGCCCGTGTCTACCTCATCATTCTCGGCAAGAGATATTCTCCGCAATAAGTCTCTCAAAGTCAATGCTAATCCAGTTTCCGTAGTGGAATTGACCTATAATGAGCTGTCCTGCAAGCCACGACAGCCACCCCCTCAGTAACGACGCGGCCTGCCCGACAGATGTCCCCGCTTGTAGGCCTCATTGAGACCCTCAGCCAGCCTATACTACCATTTTGGTCCCTCTGCAGCACGCATTTGCAGTGCGAGTGTAGGCGGCGCTTTTAGTGTAGCTGGGCCGTGTTTGTTGATGCCGAAGAGCGCAATTAGGAGCTGTTGGCCCTAACCATGGAACGCTTCGGGCCGCAGCGATCCGTAAGGACTAACTAACATGGCTTGTTGTGACGAAACTCCGAGACACGGGATGGGGCGAGAGGCAGTAAGACATGTAGACCGACTGACCTCCCGAATACGATCGGTCATTCGACATACCAGTTTCTTAGGGTCGTGTTAGACACTCACTCAGACATGCTTCACATTCAAAGCCTTTCTAAAATGAAATGACTGGTTGGGGGTACCAATGTTGGAGCATGATAAGACAGTCTTCTGTGAGAAGCATTTTTGTGGCGTAGCTGACCACTAAGCTAACGCTGTCATGAACAAGGGTTCAGCTCAGCTGCAGCTCAGTTGCAAATCTTCTCCCGTTACAGCGGCCATGTTTTGCCAATGAGGGGTTGTAACTTGCAGCATTGACCGCTAGCTAAGCCGCAACTCGAAACTAGCAAAATCATGCAGTAGACGATTGCTGTATGTGACGACGATTGGCTGGGGAGGGGATATCAGCTTGCAACATACATTGAACATGCATTCCAATGGAAGAGGATGCTCACGATCAGCAATGTAGTGTCTTGTACATGACAAGAAAGACAAAAGACAAGCATGTGGTATGAGATGGAAGAGAGTGAGTCGATGTATAAAAGATCAGCCTGCACCTACAAACGATACTCCTTACTCACTCCATCATCACTCACTCCCTCTACAACATAACACAACCACCCTCCAACCCAATAACCTCTATTCAAGATGTTTGTTTACCAAGGAAAGATGAACTGGTGGACGTACGCCAAGGACGAGACCTTCGTCGTCGTCCTCCCCAACGGCCCAGTCCGCGTCGGCGACAGCGTCTATCTCTTCTGGAAATGGACTGTCGATGCCAAAGGCGTCAAGAACGGCAACGTCTTCCAGACCATCAGCGTAGACTCGGTCACACAGACTAGTGCTACTGATGTCACCTTTGTCCTCAAGGGTTCCTGGTACAGCTTCACCGTCACCACAAAGGGCGGTTATGAGAACATCAGCATCGTCATGAGAAACCCCCAGGGCGGTGTCAGCGACCCCATGCCTCTCAAGCGCGAGTGGAAGTCTGAGCAGGAGCTCACTGGCACTACACGTATTTGGACTGGAAAGTTCAAGTGGATGAGCTTTGCGAAGGATGAGCAGGCCATCTTCATTGTTCCAGATGGCTTTGGTGAGGGCAAGCCTATTATTTCGACTTGGCAGTGGACAAAGGCTTCCAATGGCAAGACCAAGGAGCCGTCGTTCCGTGCTGAGACCCAGAAGAACGTTACTGGGCTTGGAACTGATACTGTCAAGTTCTCGTACAAGTCTTACTATGATATCAAGTGCACTTGGGATGGTAAGAAGGATCAGCTTGATGTTTGGGTAACAGAGGGTGCCCACAGTGAGGATGTTGGTGACATGATCCGCTCTGCCATTATTGAGCGCTCATCTCACTCTCAGTATGTATCCAAGGCTGCGTATGAAACTTTTGCTAACTTTGCACCAGTGACTTCAACCCTCCTTTTCCTCCTCCCACCAAGAGCGAGTGTGACCATTATCTCCCCCAGCCCCAAGCTTCGCTTCCTCGCCTCGTGTGCCCTCTTCCATTTCCCAAGGACCTTCTTGAGACTCTTGCACACACTGCTGCATATGTCGACCAGTGCGGTTACCTAGCCAAGTATGCTCAGGATGTACGTTCAACTTTCCCCTCCATCTTTCGACCCATGCTCACATTTTCTTAGCGCTTCGCCGCCCTCGATGCCGATTACCACTTCTCCCTCGAGCAGATCAAGGCTCTCAAGATTGAGATCGAGAACATCAACAAGACCAAGGGTGAACTTACCACTGACCGCGATGCCGCTGTTGCCAAGGCTCAGAAGCTACAAGAGGCTCTAGACAAGGCTCTGAAGGACGGTGAAGGCTTCCAGAAGGAGATTACCCGACTCAACAAGGTCATATCCGATGACAAGCTCAAGGATGCTGAGGCTCTCAAGGTTCTTGAGAAGACTCGCGCAGATCTCGAGGCCTCCCAACAGCAGTGCTCCAAGCTTCAGGCTGAGGTCGCCCAAAAGGATGCTCAGATCGCCGAGCAGGGCGCCACCATCAGCAACCTCCAGAAGATCATCATCACTCTCGAGACTACCATCTCGCAGCTCCGTGCCGAGGTAACAGTCAAGACCACCGAGAACGAGAAGCTTGCCAAGGCCAACGTCACCCTCGAGGGACAAAAGAAGGATCTCGAAGGCTCCGTCAAGGACCTTCAGGATGAACTTGCTCGTGCTCAGCAGAGGATCAAGGATCTACAGGAAACGGCTAAGAGCCACGCGGCCAAGGACAAGGAGATCCGCGATGCGAAGGCTCGTGCTGATACTGAGGCCGCCAAGTCGGAGGAGGAAGCTGCCAACGCACGGGGTGAGGTTGAGAAGTATAAGCAGTGGGCTTTCGATAACAAGGTTAAGATCGATCTCTCTAGCTACTGATGCCGGGGATTCCTGCCGTTGCATCTGGTTCCGGTGGGACTCTCGTGTCATAGGGTGTTGAGATATTGTTGGGTTGTAGGTGCTATCTGCTTGACGGCGTGGGAGCTGAAGAGGAGATGGGGTGTGGAAAGGACTGTTTAGCTACTAAGTAGTCCAGATATCTAAAAATTAATACATTCCCTTTGTCACTACCTCTCATTGAACCTCGACTCAAGTGTTGTTCTATATTAAGTGATGTATGGATGGTTCAACGTGCTAGTGCACGACCAGGCTCGAACAGACCCAAAGAAGATGTTTCTCAGGGTGGAATTGGTGCGGCGTCGCAGTTGAGTCGTTATATCCATTAAACTCTACACGTTCTAAAGAAATGCTATCCAGCCCTAAGGTATTACGTCTATTCCATCCTAAATGAAAGCCAACCCAACAAGCATATGCTCCCAAAATACCAAATCCAACCCAAGCTTGACAGTTTATCGTTGAGCGTTCTCCTCCATTACAGGCGCATCTGGACCCTCTGCTCGAGATTTCTCAGCATCCATCTCCTTCTTGTGCTTCTTGCCAAGGAAAGGGAAGAAGAAGTAAGGATGGAAGATTGTCAAAGTCCATACGGCAATGAGAATCATGGCTCCGTCGAGAATTAAGAAGGTTGTTTCGTTTTGCATGAGAGAGCTGCCCCATCCCATCTGCATTTCAGGGATACTAGACAATATTAGTACGAAGAATAAAGGGCATATCCGAAAGAGGCTTACCGGTAGATGCAACGGATGATAATGGCGATGTAAGCAACGGTCAAAGCATAGACAAAGATCTTGGTCTTCTTGTCACTTGCTCTGATGACCTTGACGTTTCCGTTGGTAGACGATTCACTTTCCGTAGCATTCTCGTCTCCAGCTCTGACGGCAGCACCATTCTTAATGGCCTTGTGTCTCCTCCAGATATAGATCATCATCAGACCACCACAGAAGATCATATTGGCCATCTGGAAGACAACGCCAGCAACAAGAAGACCCGATCCTACATCAAGCATGCCCTGGTCATTGTTGTCTCCATTAGTGGCAGCTGAAGAAACACCGCCGCCAGCAGCTTGGATCACAATAGAGAAGAAATCCGTGCCGACGAAGACCCAGGGATAAAGAACAGGTTTGATGAAACTGTACTCTCGGCCGTACCATAGAACAAGATGCTTGAAGGTGATCGAGATAGCAGCGGCGACTAGTGTCGGGCCGAGGATGAGAAGAACGAGTTGGATGACGAAGGCGTTGTAGACCCATGGGTTTGAACTCATGACGATACGACCACTATAGCCGATGAGTTCAAATATCGTTCCGATCGCAAGCCATAGCGTGTACGACCATGTTCGCGCCTTGATGCCAAAGTACAGTTGGGGTATAAGCGCCAGCGCGTGCGCCACGACGAAGAAAACACAGGCGCCTAGCGTAAAAGTGTCGCCGTAAAGGGACAACGCAGCAGGACATCGTTCCGAGATTCCATCGGAGCAGGTTTCGTAAGTCGGCGGAGGATAGTTTGTGCCGTTGTAGGACATTTTGACGATCTAGGGGAACAAGTTTAAAGGAACCACTTTGTTTTTGTTATCTTGGAGGGCGAGCCGGATATAAAAACATGATGATTTCTGGAGCGTGGGGCAGGCCATGGAGAATATTCCGCAGATATTTACGGGGAGGAATGGAATTGTGGATTTGATTACAGGGCGCAGTTGGACAGCCAAGACATGAGAATAAGCGAGGTGCAAATCGTTGGCTTGGCGTTTGATCCTTCGATTCATGAGTCTCTCTTCAATCGAGATGATACTATCTAGACAAGCCCAGTTGGTTTATTAGCGTACATGATGGCTTGACTCTAAATAAGCGTTAAAACTGGGAACTTAGACGAATACAAAGGACGACATCGATCAAGCTCAATATCATTCTAAATGCGTAAATCTTGGCATCGTCAGCACGGGCTAACGACGCGTAGATAACTTGATAAGCTCGCATTCCCGAAAAGTCCGATTGGCCCGTCGATCTTGAACCGCTCGCTTTTCTCGTTCCCCTCGCTTTTCTCGCAACGACATGCAGACCTAAGATTAAACATCGTTTGAGGTCTTGGGTATCCACATGTAAGAGATCGGAGGTTTCATTCTGATGTTATCCCCCGTATTTCCGGTCCAGACGTGACGGGCTACAGGTTTTAAGCTTAAATCTGATCAAAGGGAACAGTTTAGGCTATCTGTTTGTAACAAAACCATTTGTCTGTTACAACATCCCGATAGCTATTCCGTCAACCTTCTCTAAATCCTTTTACATAGCCGTTGAGTTGCTGATCTGGCCGTCGGCATCGATTTCCAGGCAAGAAAGTACAACATCACGATGCTTCGCCCCCGTCATGTAGGGTAACCCTAACACGGTTAACTTCTTGAGGTGTTCTTTCACAGTGCCATCAATATCATTCATGTCTGTGAGCCCCATAACTCTAAACCGTCTGCCTATGTTCAGTCCAAGGAGTATGATGCCAATGCTGTTGCTGTAGAGGTTGTGGTTAAGGGTATATCGTGACTGGGATGCCATGAATGGAGCCTTGTTAGCTACCTGCAGTGATTTAGGGTATCCGTCCCGCACAATTTGATCAGAGATGTTCTAGCCCCATTCCACATTACCCTGCCCATCGCTTGCTCCCCTGCCGTAGCGCCATGTCTCAAAGCCACACGCAAAAGGCTTACCGAAGACATTAGGAAACTGTTTTTGTAGTCGCTGGAGACGAAGCTTTCTTTACAAACATGACAATGTTGGATGTTTGGCTAGATTGTGCACATACATGACAGCTGACATGATGTTCCTCGGAAGCCCGTGTTCGAGTGCATGCTTTGGTCGGATGAGCTCAATCTGACCTGCGTTGCTGGGAGCTGAGTGTGATCATTATGAGATCAACAAACGTCGTGATTCTCGTTGCGTCGCTGGAATCACTGCCAACTTGGGCACCTGGTAAAAGAAAGCGAAGGCGCTGCGACTTGGCCGATGAAAACGAGTCTGGAGCCCAATAGCAAGTAAGCCGAACCGAGTGTAATACCTTTCAGTCCACTAACTGCAGCGCGTTGAATATGCGTGCAAAGTCCCGCAGGAGAGTTACATGGCGCTTCAGGGTGAGGACCAGTGAACCGATGCCGCGACCCTCCATCTCGACTTCGCGAAGTTGGAGATACCAAGGGTCAGGGATGTACAACCGGCTATTACACTTAGAGCTTCTACTTAATGATGATTTTTGGAGCGATGACTATGAAAGAAGTGTTGTTGGGAGATAGTTCTCTATCCAGGTGTCGCCATTGCCAGCCCTACGGACAACGTCTGTCCTAATTGATGGGGTGAAACCGTGGAAGCGACTTGTCACATCGGGTTGAGCCGAAGTGCATACCAAGTGTACCACCACTTCCGCATCATTTCGGAGCCTAAGCTCGTTTGAGATGGGCTTTGGATCTCAGTGTCTTTCACTCAGTCTGATTGGAGAAGTGGAAATACGTCTTGCGGCTTTCAACACCATTCTCCTTTCACTTTAGTGATCCTGGCTGGGAGACGGACCCAGTTGCCAACTATGCCGAATTGGCTCGTGCTCGAGTAAAGTAACTGCTGAGGCGCCAGACCCTGTTCCTATTGAGTACTTGTCGACTTTTGCCAACAACTCCATATAACTGGCCTGCCGATCTGCAACTGCTACGTGACCAAGTAACACATCGGGCCGACAAAGCCGTTATTCTTCGGTGACAAAAAGACCGTTTGAGAAAGGGACCAAGTCCACAGCCGTCTTCAGATCACCAACTCTCTCGGCGTCCGGAAGGAAAGCTCCCGGTCTCCTCCCACTTCCCGTAGATACCAGTAAGGCTACCCACCTATCGAGGATTCCCCGGTTTGCTGTTGCTATCTATAATTTGGGTGGCGAATCGGAATCGACATGTATGTGATGACTGTGAGCTGTACGCCACCACCAGTCCCCAGGCGCCCCAATGAAACGAAACATCAAACGAAACAAATCAGGGGCTGCTGTCAAGCCCGGACTATCAATAGAGTTCTTCTAGATCACCTACTAGAAGGCAACACACAGCATCGACAGTTCCCAAGACACCTCATCATTATCAAGACCAGGTACTAATCCATACCAGTCTTGCCGCACACATCGAAGTAAAACCATCTCCATTCCGCTCATTCCAGAAATATTCTAGCCAACAACCCCGGCTCTCACTGCCGCGGTCCACCCAATGGTGATGCTGATCCGGCAGCTCTACCCTTCACTAGCGCGTACGCGAACGGCGATCAGACCGTCTAATCATTCGACTTGGGCGGCTCGAAATAGGATCTGAGAGCAGCTATCGTGTAGGAAATTGTCTCAGCGCCCAATCATATCGCCACATACGTCATGTTTCGGGGTACGAATGAGCCCGACCGTGAAGAAGCCAGCATGAATCCGAGTACAAGAGCTTGAATCAGCAGGCAGAACTTAGTATCCGAGTATTCGCCTCCTCACCTGCTCGGCCGCAGCTCGGGTAATGCTTCTACCGTCTTGGATCAACTCTTACCTCCTTTGATGACGTCTTTATTACTGTGAGGGATATTTGGGGTAGTTTGTAGGCCGGAATTATCGCTGTGGGCATGCTTCTGTTGATCGCTCTGCCCCCTTTCTCTCAAGGTTGTCGGCCAAGCCCTCAAGATCAAAAGAACCACCGCGATTTTAGGCAACGTTACTTATAGGAATTGCCTCACAACGACCCATTTATGCCCAAGTTGCTCGAATAGTGAGCTCCGTAGTGGCAAGTCTGTCAATCCATTCTTTGTTAGCCGTAGCCTGTGCCTGGATACACTGTAACGCCCGTTTCAACGGCTCGGGACACTCCACTTGATCTGTTCTGGGGGCGGGACGTTGTGGGTGCAATCGGAATGTTCTCTTCGAAATGCCAAGTTTAGCTGACGCCACCAAGAATGCCAATTTCACTCGGAATACCAATATCTTGGTACAGGTAAATAGGGGATACGGGGTATTTACTCTGTTCCCCCGCTGCCCGCTCTGCCGTTGTCGTTAAACACAATCTATTGTCAAATACCGCATCATATTTCCAGTCCGACAAGCATTCCCTGACCAGCTGTCTTCCAATATGGACTACCATGCTTTATTACATCCCCAAATTTATGATTACTTCCTCTCATCTGGGATGTACAGTTGTGGACAAGCACTTCTGAACTCCGATTATAACCTACGGCACCAAGTCATGCAGGCTGCGGCTCAGCGAGGCACTACCGAGCCGTGTAATGCCACACCCTCACTGCTAGACTCGGGTTTTGGGAGTTCGTACTCGTCACCATGCGAGGAACCATATCTCACAGGTCTAGAGGATCTATCGAGACCAGAAACCGAGCCTCCGTTTCTATACCCGTGGTTCTGTACCTTTTGGGACACCCTGAATTCCACTCAAGCCAAAGCTACTGTTGTTCCGGCGCAGGACTGCTTGAGCTACCCATCAGAGCTGCCTCAACATCCTGTCGAGTCTGAACCAACGATATGTCAAGACTCCTTTAGTCTTCAGCCAGTGCGTCAATAATGAAACTCTCTGGCCGATCCGAGCCCTTTCTAATATAAATCTTGAAGGATATAGATGTTATCAAGTCTTTACCTTCAGAAGTAGACAGCTTCACACTACAATGCGCCAGTTGGGCACCGGTTACCCCGCAGAGCGATACAGCATCGACAACGTCGAGAAAGAGAAGGGCAAATAGTACGGGGTTATCGTCTTTTCAAAAGGTTCTGGGGGAGTTAATACACCATAACGAGAGAATGATAAAAGATCTTCGGTCACAAGCGAAAAAGAATACTTGGAGGCGTGGTTCAAAGCAGCCCGAGCCTTAGACTTGGAAAAACGACAAACAGAGAAATCTAGCAAAACAGGATAGAGCTTGGCACACCAAGCATTTGTAAATGCCGCAATAGAAACCAGTTCTCGTTTTCGTCAGATCCATGATGCAGGGCAAGTAGTTTGGTTTCTCTCCCTCTGCAGTTCCTTTGTTGATCTGAGCTTGAGACAGGCGATCTCTGATGGGGCTGCCGCAGCAAATTGATCATTTCTGCCTACCTCCCTACAAGCCATTCCTCTGAACGAGTACATCATTGTGACCAGCATCGAGGATGTCGAGAGCATGACCCGAGGCAACAAGAATAAGTATGGTTTATGGACGCAGCATTTAAGCAACAGACGTCTCTGGAAGTGGTTTCTAGCATACTCAGGGAAAGTCGCAACATAAATGCAACTTGGAACGGGCTGAGAACGCACCTTTCAATCTTTCCTTCGGGATCATTTGCCAACGAACTGGATGTTCGACGGTTGGTCAGCTTGAATCGATAGGCGCAGGTATTGCCGCACCAAACCCCCACAGGGCCTTGACTTAGAGGGAAGCTATTCACACAATTGTAGTAAGTAGTAGAGGCCAAAGCACTAATCGACCCCAGCGGCTGATTGGTCTGACTGACCGACTGACCGAGACTCGGTGAGATCAACAGCCAGCTCACACCTCATTCCTTGTCAGAGCTGTGGTGGCATGTTGGGTTGTCCCCTATTCGAGACGACCCTGGCGCCTGGGTAGGGCCGCGGAAGACTGCAACCCCTCCCAAGGGCCAAAGGGTAGTGATGAAGCGTCCCCTATATGAAGATTGAGAAAAAACTTCTGACTGAGAAAAAAGTTTCCGTTATGGGTACTGACAAGAGCTCCAGGAAGAAGCACAGTAGATGTCAGAGGAAGAAGATCATAGGGTCGAGTTAGGCAGAGGCTTTTGCTCATCCTCCCAGCCTCTGGGTCCTGTAAACTGAATTGTTTCTAGGATCGGCTGATAAGGAAGCAATCAGTCGTGCTAATCGATAAGATAAAAGTCCCTATCCTTATCGATTGCTGGACAGATATCGGGATCTGCTGGAACCGGCCCGGTCGAGATTCTAAGCTACTGCTCTTGAGGGCTAGCAAGCTGAATCCGAAAAAACACCGACAATGATTGATGCGGACCGGTAATACTATAATCCCGTTCTAGAAGACACAAGAACACACCAAATCCGAATGCCGAACGCCGGGACTCAATATCCGCATTATCTCAGAGCCTCATTGAGCTTAAACATCAACAACAAGAGTCGGCATTACCGGATGACGTACAAAAGATATGTGTCCATTTCGCTTGAAAATTCTCTTTTTATTGGTTATAAGATGCGGCTCTGTTCACCGTGATGAAGCGTATTTTTGTGGTTAATTGTATGATACAGCTATCAGGCATCAAGGATCATGGCGACCAATTCTAACTCATCACAGAACACCAGTGACGACAACCTCCCACAAAAAGAATTCGCATTTGTTGAACATGAGAGCAACAAGAAAGAACTTCGAAGCCATGCTATGCGGGAGCATTGGAAGAATAGACGACAAACGATGAACGAGGAGAAGCAAAAAAGACAGAAGCGCACTCAGCATACGCTATTGCCGACCCCGACGACGCAATCAACAATGTCTGATGAGAACTCCGAGTCCTCCAGCTCAGCACTTAACAGCAATGCCTCCTCAGTCACAGCATTGATACCTAACAACGAACGTCAACCAGATCTGGAGGGCATTCCATCTCAAATACTTTCAGGGGTGAATCTGGTGTTTGGGTCGAGCAGGCTTGACCCTTTCGAGCAATTGCCCATGGAGTTGTCGGTCACACACCACAAGCTTCTCCATCACTGTGAGTCTCGTCAACCCAACAAAGCAGACAAGTGCTTATCGTCAACAGGGTTTAGTGCTCACGCCGCCATGATGTTTGGGCCGTCCCCTGATGGGGCCTTCAGTCCCATGCGCGATGTATGGCTGCCCCTTGACCTGTCTAACCCCGCATCGTTCAATGCACTCATGGCGCTTTCAGCTGCGCATCTTTCTCGGATGCAGGGTTTCAGTCAATCAGAAGTAGCTCTGGAGTTCAAGAGCGAAGCGGTGAGGATCGTTCAGCTCTGGATGCAGGACCCGGAACGTGCAGTGTCAGATGATGTCTTGGCTGCTATCATACGTCTCCTGACCTACGAGGTATGTCTAACTGTCTCTTCACTTGCATCTGAAATACTAATGGCAGGAGATTTAGAGGTACTGGGGAACCGAGGCTGAGTGGATCATCCATCACAAAGGGCTCATGAACCTGGTTGAAGCTCGCGGCGGGGTAGCGAGACTCGGCAGTAACTGGAGGCTTGAGCTAACGACTTTCCTGTGGGCCCCTCATTTCTCCTTTCGTTTGTTGAGGTGCTAATATCGCCAGGGTTTCGTTGATGGCAAGGCCGACTTGGTTCAATTGCTCTAATCAAATCCAAGAACTGCTCACTCATACATCGGAGCTCCCATTACATCCCATCCTCAGAAAACAAAGCGACCTACGAAAGCTCCGGAGTCTATGGCTAGTTTCGTTCATCCAAGACATTGACACATTCCGAACGAACCTCCTGAGGACCAGCCCCGTGCATTATTCGGCGCTTCACGAAGCCATCTTACTACTGAAGACTCACCGCCAAGATCACGAATTGGAGACGGGTCGTCCGGAGCTCTGTAGCAACTTAGACTTCACCCGGCTGGCTTGTTTGGTGTTCATCTGCGTGCTCTTGCAAAGGTCACCGTTTGAATCCCCTCACGACGCCGGAACGTACCACGGAGTGGACTGGAGTTTTCAAAGGCTGGATAACTTGAATCTACTCAACTTCTGCCTCGAGGCAAATCACATGTCCTGGCATGACTCTCTCGAAAATCTGAACAGTGTTTTGTTCTTCCACTTCACTGCCTCGGAAGGCACAGGGCTTGATCCAGATTACGTTCGCAACATGACGACAGTCCTTGCTTCTTTGAGCGGTGGTGCTCGGTATGCTGTGGAGAGATGTCTTGTCGAGATTTTATGCCGAGTAAGTGGCGTTGAACAGAGCCTCTTGGAGGAGAGGTTTGCTCCTGTTACCATATTGTCGACAATATCTGGGTTTTGAAGGTAGAGGCAGAGGGACAGTTTCACCTGGGCCCTGGTGGTTTTGGCTCCCATGCTCGCATTCGATAGGGCTCTCAATTGATCAATTAGCTATGAAATGGTAATCAGTATTAGCCGGCTTTCGAGGCCATCAATGGATTATCATATGACTAGGACGACATTTATATCGAGATTTCGTATCTGCAGGTCCATATTGGCAGAAGTATCGAGAGATCGACGATCACAACCAAAGGGCGTGAGGGTCAGCGGACCAGGAAAGAAACAACAGACTACCTAGCAAAATATGTAATGCACTGTAAATAGTTCTAAAAGAAATTGTCAAAAGCATGGTATATAGTAGGCCCCGCTATCATGATGCATGTATGGGGCTCCGTGCCGTCCCCATTTATCCATGTTGATTGTTGACTACTTTTGTGTTATGACTCCATTGAAAATACAACTACTGGTTACGCCAGTATGCTAAGAAAAAAGGGAGTCACTACATGTTGCGCCAGGTAATTCCAAAGCAGCATAAGACTCTTAGTAGATAGCTGAACAGCTAACAGGAAAAAGCGGTTGGCCTTTTAGTACACTGTTGTTTGAGACCCCTCCCAGCTTAGCTCGGCCTACTCTGTTACCTGCCGTCTAGTGGAATACCTCCCGCTTGCTCCTAAACGTAAGATCAAACAACTTTGTTTCTACTAACCTGTCTTCGTAATTTTTGAAAGACAGCTTATCAGTACAGCTGCATACTATAGCATAAAGGATGGGAAGAGAAGGAGATTTGGGCCCATGCAGCTAAGCTCGAGCGTTTAACTTGCCACACGCTCCAGGTACAGTGACTGGACCAGGAATACGAATGACCATGGCGGCTATGTTCGAGGCTCTCTTGATGGGTTTTCCAGACCATTGCGTTCTAGATGCCGTTCTATTATGTTTCCTAGCTGCAAGGATCTGAGCTGCTGGTCAGACTGTCTGGCGAATGGGACTGCAGCGTTAGACATCAAGCTATCATCCATCTGGAAGGCTTGGATATACAAAGTTTTTCGATAATCTTTGACTTCGTTAGTTGAGTTGTCTCATGCATGCATGCTGCCTCAAGGGGATGGGAAAACAAAACGCTATGACACTTCGAACTTCACTTTCTAGTCTGCTAGTCTATTTCGAGACTTAACGATGTAAGCGAGTGGTGGACAGAAATTGTGGCTGGCTGAGAAGCAAAAAACAAGCTAAGTTGCCTCTGTTAATATGTGATTGTGATTGTACGACCGAAGCCTAAATAACTAAAATCAATTATTTGTGACAAATGCACGTATTTTCACAGGTGTCACATCAATTCCTAATTTAACGGGAATGATTGGTCCTTGAAGGTCTATGCGTGTCCGCCATGCATCAGATGTCTTGAGGCTGGCTGTTTTGTTTTCAGCTGTGTGTATATTGTGGAGCAAGATATCAAGCCATGTGCCCATACCGCTACTGAAACAGGGTCCAGAACCTCCACATCGAGAACTATCGACAGATATCTAGCCTGAATTCAAGTCCGCAACGTTGTCGAGGGAGTCAAGTACTGTCTATATTGTCAAAGTGGCTGGCTGACTCTTGGTCCCGATTAACCTAGGGTGATGGAATGGAATTTTCACCGCAGAACGAGTCCATTGTGGAAATAAAGAGGCTTATCTTAAGTTGACAAGGTGTCCATTCTACCTACATATAAGGTAGAAGACGCGACAAAGAGCAAGAGGTGCATCCCAAGATATCAACACAAAACGCGAAGACCCCCGAAGCATTTCAATCCATTTGATCCATCTTTTCATCATCCTTTCTTAGTTCAGTCCAATAGAACTGTTCAATCATGGCATATCAAGTACGTGCTGTAGCAACAGGCTCTGCATTCAGTCTTGAGGATAATGGTGTCTGGACTATGGCTGACGTCAATGGCGATGGGTCCCCTGACCTTGTCTATATCAAGACCAAGAATACCGGCAATGGCAAGATCGAAGTCCATGCAGCCAGTCACGAGTCGCGCTTCCAAGAGCACAGCTTAGCTACCGGCACTGTCTTTCGCATTGAAGACAACGGAACGTGGCTTATGTGTGATTGGACAGGCGACGGCAAGGCCGACTTGGTCTACCTGAAGACTCGTAACACTGGAACCAAGAAGGTTGAGGTCCACGTTGCCGATGCAGCCTCCAATTACCAGAAATTCGTTCTTCAGACTGGCACCTGCTTTGCTATGGAAGAAAATGGTATTTGGTCCATGTCTTCGAAGGGTGATCTCGTTTACGTCAAAACTCGAGCTACTGGTTCCGGAAAAATTGAGATACACATCGCCAGCAAGTCATCAAACTATCAGTCCTTCATACGCCACGTTGCGACGGACTTTGCAGTCGAGGATAACGGAACTTGGTGCCTCGCACAAGGTCCCAATGCAAGCCTCCCCGACCTGTACTACATCAAGACCAGGAACACGGGTACCAATATGGTCGAGGTTCACGCTGTCTCGGCGCAATCAGAGTGGAAGAGGCGTGTAATCGATGTTGGCACTGGGTTTGCCAAAGAAGATAATGGAAGATGGCTTATGGTGAACCTTTCTCAAGATTGGCCGGACTTGGTATACATCAAGACAAGGTCCACGGGAACTCAAAAGATTGAAGTCCACGTCAACCAGTATCATCCTGATCCAGTTGAGGCATCGCCTCCAGCTCCTCAGACATCAACCGACGCCGCTCCCGTGAACCCCCCAGAAGTTGATTCTGCAAGGGAGGCGTACATCTCTCACCTTGAAGATTTCTTACAGCTGCATGAAGAATCAAAGCTGAAGTTTGGCCAGCTGGAAGCGAGTTCCCGAGTGGCCACAAGCCGATTGGAAGAGATCTACAACAAGCTAGATGATCACTTGACCAAAGGCAAGGTTGCTTCGACTGCCGGCAACGTAACTTCGGCGATAGGTACCGTTCTACTTTTCACCCCCGCCGCAATTCTCGGCATGGCCCTTATCGGCGCCGGCGTGGTAACGTCTGTTGGAACTGCTGCTGCCGAAAGCTTGATTTTTGAAGCGGACGCTACAAAGGCCTTTACACAAGTCATGAACAACTATGGCATCGCATCACGCGACTTAGAGGACTTGTACAAAAGAATCGAGAAGGCAAAGGAAGATTTGATTGAGTCTCTGAAGCTATTCCTTGCTATTTTGGAGGCTCATAATCCATCTCGCCCAGGTACGAGTATTCCTGGCCCTGGAATTCCAACCCTTCCGAGTGGCCCCCCAGGATCCCTTCCACCAACCGATACGAACTTTGTACCAAACCAGTTCACCTCCGTGGCGATCCAGACCCTCTTCAACAGTGCAGCTGCAGCACAGTCTCTACCTGCGGGTTCCAAAACCATAGCAGGGTTATTTGAAACGATAGGTAACATCTTGCTTTCCATTATACAATTTCTTTCTAACCACGTCTGTGCAAAGCGAAGGGCAGCGGTAAGCAAGTAACAAAGTTTTTGCCAATGCTAGGCGAAGTGGTACCATTCTTGGGCATTGCTTTTGACCTTGCCGCCATCATACAGACATGGACTAATAACAACGAAACACTGGGTCAAATAGCAAGACTCCGCACACAGATACTTGAAAACGTTGAAACACTACGTCGAGGACTTCAGACGAGCCTATTGTCGTTAGAAGACATGATTGGCGATGAGACAATCCAAGACAGCCTCCGAAAGCTTCTGAGGTTCCGAAAACCATCCCAAGACCCCCCAGGAGGCCCAGGAAGCAGGTCCATACTGGCATGCCGGGTCCTTGGTACTATGCAGCAATTGCCCAAGACTCCTCTCATGGTATTTGCAAGACTGCTGGGTAAGGAACAGAGTGATGCAGAGGACAACGAATATTCGGTTGAGATGATGCCAACGGCTCATGTGACCAAGCTCAGCCAAATGCCATTGACTGCATCTGTCATCGACCAGGCTTATGAGCGATATCCAGGCAGACCAGAACCCACTGATACTGAGGTGAGCTATCCAGCATGGATGCAAGAGAAAGAGTTCATATACTGCAGGAAGTGACTAACTTGGTTTCATGATAGTCTCTTACTCCGCCATTGCGAATCATGCAAATGGTTCCACTTGCTGGTACTCAAGCGTTCCGAGATACATGCGAGTGGGTTGAATTTGGTGGTGAAGCTGTCTTTAATGTGAGCGGTTCCATGAACGATAATCGCGTTTCATCATGGGTACGATATTGGTATTGGTTCTATAAGAATGTACAGAAAGGACGCTGTGCTTGGCCAAGCTGCAAGATCATTGGAGGATGGTGGAGACAGCCTCACTCTTGGCTTGGCCGACCTGTTGTAGGAGGGCACATGGAGAAAGTCGACCGACGAGATAGATCGTGGTATATCCTGCCAATCTGCAGTAGGCACAATGCTCCAGCTGGCACGTATGACCGCGGCGGTCCAGGTGGATCTCTAACAACCCATGACAATGCTTATGCAGTTAAAATTCCCAGAGCCTAGATTTAGCTAGTAATATCGAATGGACTCACCCTCCTTCGAATGGTCAAGTTAGAGCACAGATTCGAAAAGTCAGCTTAAATGGATATAGCAAGATTTGACCCCTCCCAGTCCAGACATTATCACTACCGGGATCCAAGACTGGCATATGAACAGGCTGTCGGACCGCCCCTAGTTGAGACACCTCAAGCCCCTGAATGGCTCACCTGCGGGATTCGGTAACACTTCTCAGCCAATGATCTGCCCGTACACTTCAACCAAATATGAGAAGAGCATGTGATCACAGGGTTGATCTTCTCATGGGTTGTGTAGTAAGCTGTTAAAGTTGGCTGCAGACATTTTAGGGAAGGATATCGAAATGATTTGAGATTGAGGATTTTTGTTAAGGCGTTGTCATATCTGCTTCTTGTATTGGAGCTGCACATGGCTTGGGTTAACTTGATGGTTGAATCTCGAGTCCGAGAATGATGCGTCTAGATTTTAGTAATATTAAAGGAAGGATTTATGCCTTGATTATGTGAGTACATCACTCATTACATACGTAACTTAGGTGGAATGAAGCTCGAGTCCCGTGTCCACTGAATAGACATATTGGCTCCTGAATACCCGCCGCCATATGGCCAACAATATTGCGATTATGAATGACGCTCAACATGGCTTGAAAGTTTGGAGGGCCAATTCCTGAATCGGCGTCATTTAACTGGGATTTCGCAATTTTTTCATAGTCAAACCGTCCAATCAATCATATCGTTATTACGTATCGAATTCATACAGCGCATTTGTATGAAAAGAATCACTCGAAGTAGGTAGCGACATCCAGGATTTTCTGTGGCTCACATCTAACTGAACAAGTAGTCTTACCTAAGAAAGTAGTTAGTGGAATCGGCATTCGGAATCCGGTGATGGCTGGTGATCGTTGCCAGTTCTGATGTGCGATAGATCTACGAAATTGCATTGGCTCAAGCCACCCGGTGATATCAAGGGATAAGGAAGGCTTTAGGTCGGCTTCACTAATAGGACTTCAGTCGCCGAGAGCACTACGGAGGACGATGTTCAGCCGTGAAGACCAAACCTTAATCTTGTCACTTTCTACTACTCAGTTGAATGGTTTCCAGTGGGAACTATAGTTTGGCATCACTACGGGCAGTTTGTGAAGTCTAGATAGACTTATCATCCTCTTCTGTAATCAGGTTCAAACATTAAATGTTAACAATTACCAGTCGAAAGAAACAGTAGATACAATAAGAAGCACTCTATGCTACAAGGTCTAAGGCCAATTGTTTCCACTCATAAGTTCCTAAGGACGATAGAAGGCCTTTTATTCCTTCAACTTACAAAACGGTCACCAAATTCCGTCACACGCTTTTCGTTGATAGACAATGTTGTGACTGGCCAAGCAGTCTTTCTGAACTTGGAAATTGACAACAAGGTTCCCTGCCCATCTTCCAGCTGAGCTGATCAGAAAGATCCGACGATATCTTATCTCTAATCAGTTCCAATGTCGGAGTAAGAGAGGCAGACAGGGGTTACGACTAGGGCTGACGGCTATAGTTTGGCGTAATCGAGAGTGGCTCATTAGGTACAAGTTCAATCAAGGTTCAAGTGCCCCGTTTCGTGTATGGCAAGTTGAGTTCTGGCAAGACTATTCCGCCAATCGCATACATTATCTTCAATACCAATTGCCATGTCTTCATGTCAGGCAACATAGGAGAGCGCAGAGAGTAATATCGTTATCCGAACATACAAGGACTGACGTCTCGCCTTGTAATTTCCAGCATCAGCACAATTAGATTCAACTTCATATCACTATACATCCTCTTACATTCTAATAATCAGTCATGGCTGTCAGGAATGGTGCTTATTTCGACTTCATCATCGTCGGAGGCGGTACAGCCGGCAACATAGTCGCCGCCCGCCTCGCCGAGAATCCAAATGCCCGAATCCTCGTCGTCGAGGCAGGTATTGGAACCTCCAAAGACAACGAGGAAATCCGTACCCCAGGACTCGCCATGGACATCCGAGGCAGCAAATACGACTGGGCCTACAAAACAACAATGATCAAACGCGACGACTATGAACGTATTGAGAAGCCAAATACTCGCGGTAAGGCCCTTGGCGGTAGTTCGTCACTCAACTATTTCTCTTGGGTGCCTGGCTCTAAGGGAACTTTTGATATGTGGGAGGAATACGGTGGCAAGGAATGGACTTGGGAACCTCTTATTCCTTATCTGAGAAAGAGTGTGACTTACCATGACGACGCGGGGAGATATCCCCCAGAACTCAAGAAGATTGGCGCAGGAGGACCGATTCCTATTGCTCATGCAGAGCTCATGCCAGAGATGAAACCTTTCCGAGATCTTCTCATCAAGGCTTGGAAATCGACTGGAGAGCCTGTATCTGAGAATATCTTTGACGGGACAATGCGTGGTTTGGTTCATAGCATCAACACGATCTACAAAGGTAGACGATCGGGCAGTTTTCTTGCGGTTGCGGACAAGCCGAACATCACCATCTTTCCTGAGGTTCACTCGAAGCGTCTTATCATCGACCAAGCGGACCGTACTGCCAAAGGTGTGACTGTCATCACAGCCTCTGGAGAAGAGCTTGACCTTTATGCTACGCGTGAGGTCATCGTGTCGCAGGGCGTGTTTGAGACTCCGAAGCTCCTTATGCTCAGTGGTATTGGGCCGAAAGCCGAGTTAGCCAAGCACAACATCCCCTTGCTCGTCGACTCGCCTCACGTCGGTCAGCATCTTCTGGATCATCCAGGTGTTCCTTTCGTCCTTCCAGTCTCAGAGGGCGGTGAAGTCACTCTCAACAGTGCTGATCCCTTGCAACAAGCTAATATCAACCTGAACTACATATTCCTGCTCCTCTCACGATGTAACAAGTGCTGATCAATATATTTGCCGTTACCCGCGGGAGGCCGAAACCAAGTGCCGCATAGCCATTCGAGTCAGCTGTCCAAACCAAAAGTCTAAACTACCCTACACCTTCAAAACCAGACGAAAAAACCCTCAGGACACAGGGATGTAATGCCAAGCAATGCACCGACCACCTGCTCGTGATAAAGTGACATTATCAATCTCGATACCCAGAAGAGCTTGCATCGAAGCTCTCGCGGTTAGAAACAAAATAGAAAGCGCATCAAAACTCTCTTCCACTCCAAACGCTCAAAAGAAATCTGGATCTCGAGGTCTTACCGTCATCGATGCAAAACATCTTCAGCCCTGTGTGACGCGTCCTGCCTGTCGCCCTGTGACTCTCAAATTCTACGAGCGGCCATTCAATGCGACAACTGCTGTACTGGTTTGATGGAGACAATCAAGTCTCTAATTGGTGCATCGGTTCTGGTATTTATTTTAGATTGGCTTTCTTTTTTTTGCGAGGCACGGTTAAAACGGCGCGTCGGGTGAACGGCTTTGAAGGTGGGAAAAGTTAGTTGCCATGCGGCGTCAGCAATTGGAGGATGCGTATACAAGAAAGAAAAAAAAAAAAAAACTGGTTCTTCAAGCCGCGATTAGCAATGGGAAATGCCGGATTGGAAAGATTCCGCTGTAGGAGAAAGGGTCGGTTGTGTTCTAGCCTTTTGGCGGGATACCGAATGCAGACAGTGAGAGAACAAAGGAGATGAGATGGGAGAAAGAAAAGAAAGAAATCTTGCTTGTTCAAAGGGATCCAAAGGTTTGCAGCGGGCTTTGGTGCTACAGCGAATGGGGGGAGACGTCCGCCTCCGATGGAGCTGAGTCCGCCTCCGCGACGTCGAGTCGAGTCGAGTCGGTGAGCATTGTGAGGTGAGACTAATGCTCTGATTCGCTTCTTTCCGAAATGACAGATCGCTGTGCGCCATTTGTATTTGCATGTGAGTGTTGGTTTCATGACGATGATGTACCATCTTGAGCCTAGATCCAATTCATGCACTGCCCTGCCCTGTAACCCTACCCTAGGTACTGAGGCTACTGTAGTTGGTCCCGATCGTAAAGGACGCTATGACCGTGCCAAGACGGCTACACCCACGTCAAAATGCTTATTTCGAGGACCTTATTTTCCGTGCCTTTTTGGGTCGCGGACCAGATGCAACGTGAGATTCAGGGTCCAAGCCATGGATGCTTTCTCGGTCATTCTCTTGATAAACGTGGCAGAGTAGAATCCCAGGACCTCGCTCGGGTTCTGTCTGCGTCGGTGCTTGGTTTCAGTGGTGCTCGTTCCAAAAGTTCCCTTGACAAACGGCTTCTTCCAACGTGGTTAGTCAGGACCACCCACGTCAGCCAGGCCAGGCCTGATCTCTTTTGTTTTTTTTACGTCTCTCCCCTCATCATACAAGTCCCAGCTCGTGCACAACAATATGAGCCAAATACCTACCTACCTACACACACCAAGAAACTGTGGAGTCGGGGCTGAGTCCCCACGCTGGTGATATCACAGACTAACAAACACTACCAAGCTAGACGGGCTAACCTACCTACGGCACTCATTTCCACCCCCGTCTCCCCTTTTTGCGCCCGTCAGCTCCCCCCTGGCTTGTAGTCCCATACCGACACCTACCATCAACCACACGATATTCTCGCTGGCGGAGCATGTACACCTCTTGTATAGCCTCACTTACCACTACAATTCACCACGTTTCAGTAGGAAAACTGCGGTATTTACGAGCGCTTGTTTTTGTTTTTTCGATGCATACCTCTTTATTGGAAAGAGGCCTCGCAGGAGATGATCACGGGCTGTAGAATTGTCCAGACCTCGCTCTTGGTTCTGTATTAATACCACTCTCGTAGCTGTGCCTCATACCTGAAATTTCTTCCATCTTCTCACACTGATCTGATCCTCTCTCTGCTCTTTTTCTCCCCGCCCCTTTCAAGCTTCCTCGTGAAGACTATTCCGCTCAACATGTCTGATCCTGACATCCGTGGGACAAAGGAGTCTGATCCTGAGGCTCAGATCCAACGCATCACCTTCCAAGACGGTCCTGAGCGCGGCCGTGAAGACCACGATGCACACCGCCTCGGCCGCACGCTCTCCCGCTCCCTATCCCGTCGCCGCTCACACTCCAGCTCACGGAGCCGTATCCATCCTACCTCTCCCTACTCCGGCGTTCAGATCGAATACCGCACCTTGTCCATCCAGGTCACCGAGGCGAAGCAGGTCGAACCCACAGAAGATCCCAAAGCAGCGGGTGGACAAAAGACAGACGAGGATTACTTCGCGAAACTGCAGTACCATGAACTTCAGGCGGAGCAGTTGTGTCAGCAGCTGAACGTTGATGTTGGCGCTGGTCTGTCTGAGAGTTCTGCTGCGACGCGTCTTGAGCGCGATGGAAAGAATACGCTGCCCCATCCCAAGACGAACTACATCAAACGAACGCTCAAGTACATCTTTGGTGGCTTCTGTTCGGTTCTCTGGGTCGGTGCCATCATCTTCTTTCTGTGCTGGCAGCCCATCAGCAACCCCCCCTCGAACCAAAATCTATCCCTCGCCGTCCTCATCCTCATCGTCATCTTCCTCCAGGCTGGTTTCTCCGCCTTCCAGGACTGGTCTACAGCCAAGACCATGAATGCCATTCTCGATTTGCTACCTTCTTTCGCAATGGTCAAGCGTGATGGAGAGCTTAAGAGTCTTCCTACTATTGGGCTTGTCGCTGGTGATGTTGTTCATCTCAAGGTCGGCGACAAGGTTCCAGCTGATCTTCGAATCGTTAGTCACTCTGGTGACATTCGCTTTGATCGATCGGTCCTCACTGGCGAGTCTGATGAGATTGAGGGTGCTGTTGATGCAACTGATTCCAACTTCCTTGAGAGTCGCAACATTGCCTTCATGGGTACGACTGTTATGAACGGTAACGGTGTTGGTGTTGTTATCCTCACTGGTGGTCGCACAGTCATGGGCCGCATCGCAACTTCAACCTCCAGCGTCAAGGACTCCGCTGCCCTCATCCAGCGCGAGATTACTCGCTTCGTCACGATCATCGTCTGCATGACCATCGTCCTTGCCCTTGCCATCCTCCTCACTTGGGTCGGCTGGCTTCGCGTTGATCATCACGCCTACATGAGTGTCCCAGCCATGCTCGTCAACGTCATGGCATGTGTCGTCGCCTTCATCCCAGAGGGTATGCCCGTTGCTGTCGCCCTGACACTGATGATGGTTGCTCGTCGCATGAAGGCAGTCAACGTCTTGCCTAAGGGTCTATCAACTGTCGAGACACTTGGTTGTGTCAACGTCATCTGTTCCGACAAGACAGGCACTCTTACACAGAACCAGATGTTTGTCAGTTCCGTTGCCTTTGTTGACAAGAAGTTTGACTCCTCCGATGCGTTCCAACACTTGCTCCACGGTAGCGAAGTCAGTGAACCTGCTACTGCTCTTCAACGCGCTGCCCTTCTCTGCAACGATGCATCCTTCGACCCTACCACCAACCATCTCCCCCTTCAGGAGCGCACCATCCAAGGTAACGCCACCGACAGTGCTGTCTTCCGCTTTGCTGCCCATGGTCCTTCCGACGATAGCTTCCGCAAGACAGTCCCTCGTATCTTCGAAGTCCCCTTCAACTCCAAGAACAAATGGATGCTCACAGTCTTCCAATCCGACGATGAACGAGGTGCCTACCGCGTCATCATCAAGGGAGCTCCCGATGTCCTCCTCGCTGGATGCACCAAGTACTGGTCCGCTGAGTCCAACTCCGTCGAGACACTCACCCGCGACGCCCGCATCAAGTTCCAAGAGATCCAAGATGACGCATCGCGACGCGCCGAGCGTGTCATCGTTCTGTGCGAGAAATTCATCACCCCCCGCGCCGTCGCCGGAACAAACAGTTTCAGCGACGAGATCACCCACTCTGCCATTCAAGACCTCACCGTCGTCGGTATGCTCGGCATCATTGATCCTCACCGCCCCGAGATCCCAGCCACCGTTGAGCAATGTCGCCGCGCCGGTACTCGTTTCTTCATGGTCACCGGTGACTACGCCCTCACAGCCGCAGCCATCGCTCGCAACACTGGTATCTTCTCCTGCCAGCAGGACCCCGATACCATTGACACCCTGTACACCGGCAATCAGATCACTGAGAGCGAGAAGCCTAAGCGAAAGCCCAGGAAGGGTGATCGCGCTGAGATCATCAAGCGCAGTTTACTTCTTGAGGGCGCCAACCTTAGCCGATTGAGTCAAGAGGACTGGGATGTTGTCTGTGCTTATGAGGAGATTGTCTTTGCGCGAACTACACCTGAGCAGAAACTCCGTATCGTCACTGAGCTTCGAGAGCGCGATAACGTTGTCGCTGTTACTGGCGATGGTGTTAATGATGCTCCCGCCCTTCGCGCCGCTGATGTTGGTGTCGCTATCGTCACAGGTAGCGATGTCGCCATTGAAGCTTCTGATCTCGTCCTCCTTGATCGTTTCGACTCCATCATCGATGCCATGCGCCTTGGTCGCCTTGTCTTCCAGAATCTCCAGAAGGTCATCTCGTACCTCCTCCCCGCCGGTAGTTGGTCCGAGATCTGGCCCGTCATTCTCAATGTTTGGTTCGGTGTTCCCCTTCCCCTCAGCGCATTCCTCATGATCATCATCTGTGTCTTCACCGATCTCTTCCTCAGCCTGTCTCTCATCATGGAGAAGGAAGAATTCGATCTTCTCTCCCTTCCTCCCCGCAACCACAAGCGCGACCATCTCATCAACAGAAAGATCTACACCCAAGCCTACCTCTTCACCGGTTTCATGGAGACCATCACTGCGCACGCCATGTTCTTCTTTTACATGTGGAAGTACGCCAAGATGCCCGTCTCAGAGCTCTTCTTCCTCTTTGAGGGCTACACCGAGGGATACCGCGGCTACACCACGGCTGAGCTCAAAAAGTTCAACAATACTGGACAGTGTGTCTACTTCGTCACTCTTGTCTTCCTCCAATGGGGCAACATTCTTGCCGTGCGAAACCGTCGCCTGAGTATTTTCCAAGCTAGCCCTCTCAGCAAGGCTCATCGCAACCCATGGTTGATCCTCAGCATGCTCATCAGTTTGTGCATCGCCATCTTTGTCACCGAAGTACCCGGTATTCAGAATTTGTTCGACACCGAGTCTGTGCCAATTGAGTTTTGGCTTATTCCTATTCCTCTTGGACTAGGCATTCTCCTGGTCGATGAGATCAGGAAGTTTATTGTTAGGACGTATCCCAAGTCCTTCTTGGCAAAGATAGCATGGTAGAGTTTCGGAGTGAGCGATTGCATCAGCGGGTTATTGTTAGTCATATAAAATAAAAATAATAAAAATATTACATTTTCAAGATACGTTTGATCGACGTCACAAAGACGTCGCTTAGCCCCGTTTAAAACGGCCAAGTGTTAATAGTTGAGTTGCCGTTCCGCTGTTTGATGACCCTTTTCCTAGGCCACGTACCCCGTATTTCCACTGATATCCCAATTGACGCATAGAGTTTAGACATTATTTCCCTGCCGCTCACGCGACTTCAAGGTCCTTGCACTGGACATACATACATACACTTCTCATTGGCGCTCAGCTGAAGATAGGGCTGCCGAGATGAGCTGTCGCCAACTAGAATCCTACCCAGATGACACCAACTTCCTCATGACCCAAGATTCTGGAAAGCGTTGGGCTGATGCTGACATCCTTTCCCCACAAGCCCAGTATAACTCTTCCACTGAGTTTCATCCAATACCGCAAATACGGGATCTCGTAGCCTTGGCAGACCCGCTCGCTCCCCTAAAGGTCCGAGAGCGCCCCTGAGCCTAGCCTAGCTCGAGGCCTAGGGTCGGCAATTAAAATTCCCATCAATGCCGGGCAACCATTCAACGCCTGATCAAGAAACTTGTTTTTGACACTGAATACGAGGCGAGATTGAGTGAATACTCGCGCAGTCACAATACAATGTCTGCTATCGTCAACAAGATACACACGGCGCCAGCCGCAGCGGCCTTTCTATCAATCGGTCTATTCCAGGGCATCACGGTGACACTTTTACAGAGGTAAGGCTCCCATGCTTGGCGCTGTTTTTCACCGCTGACCCCAAGTTGCAGCGTTGTCCTTCTACAATGGCAAGAATACGCCAGACCTACAGTGATCCAAGTCCCTCGAGGCTACAGCATTCCAACTAATTTTGCCATCTTTATTTTCGGCTTCATCTTTCATTTGTTGTTCATGTGGGATGCCATCCGGTTAAGGAGTACAGCCCAAGCCGTGCTCGCGTGCGTCATCAACGCGGGTTTTCTACCCCTTGCTATTTTCCAGCGCCGGGATATCAAGGAGGCTATCGAGTCTTTCAAGACCTCAACAGACTCTAATGGCGACCATTTGGTCAATACTGACATGGATATTTGGCCACTCATTGGAAAGATTCTACTGGTTATTCCCATCATTATCGCCGTCTGCACCTTGGTTCTTCCTATCAGTGCTTGGTATCTGAAGCAGTACTTTTCATGGCAGTCATATCGCAACGTCGGCGCAGATGCAAAGATGAGAAAGATACGCATTATCCACCATGTATGTCCACTATCACTGAGCCTGACTATCGCTAACCTAGTCATCAGATCTTTGTCATGCTCGCCAAAATGGACATTTACTTTATTATCTGCTTCGATCTGATCTTTTGCTTTCCCGTTCTCGGAGGAGTTCGCAGTGGAGGCACCTCCTTCATAGTCAACCTCGCCCTTCTAGGTGCTGCACTCGCCCTCATCGCCGTGTCCATAATGTTCAGCAAGTCAGAGAATCGTATTGGCATGTGTTTCTCTATAGCCATGTATCTTGCAATGCTCGGCTACTTGCTCTACCTGGTGATAGATGCACAATTGGACAGTAGGAGGAGGAGCGGAGGTTCGATTGACTCGTTCACGGCGTTTGGTTGCATGAGTATCGTGTCCATCTTCATGACGACGATATTCGCTATATTATGCTTGCGAAACTTCTTTGGAGGATTGAAAGAGCATCTGGGGAAGCATGAAGAAGCGTGGGATCCTCATGGAAGTGCAAAGGATTTCGAACTTGGTAACGACATCAACTTTGGGTATAAGAGCGTACCGGCTGTTCGAGACTTGGATAGCTGAGAGTGTCCAGTTTCGAGGAATGAGATGATGGATTAGACAAAAAGACGGTACTGGCAAGACGAAAACGGAGGCCCAAGAAGGCCAAATACAATAATTACAGAAGCACGCCGTGTTCTTCATATATAGACTGAATATAATACACTAATAAGAATTACATATGATAGACGAGCCTTGGATGTATTAGCTAGCCTGAGGCCTTACCAACGATAGCGATACCCCAAGATCTTTGTTCTTGGGTAACTTCGAAGTTGGCCGCGATTCTAAAAATATCCCACGGGATTACCGCAAGCGAGGTCCATGAAACGCCCTAGCACGTCTTAGGTTAGTCTCTATTCAGTCGCCTTCCTCACTTTATAACGTAAATCCGAAATGTGGATGAATTTTCGGGATTAAGAACCTCAACAGGCTGTTGTAACCGCAGGCCATTCATTTATAGCGCCGTGGGTACTTTGTTCCAATCAATGCAGTTGTTTGAAGGACTTCTTTGAGTCGAGTGTACTTATAAGTGAGTTGAGATGTACGAAGTATTGATCGCCTATAACTTCTCCTTCCTAGCAAAAATAACCTCAAGTGATAATCTCGCTTTGCTGTCCAACCAAGGCATAAGAACAGCTATTGTATTTGAGGCCCGTGCGGTCTTCTTTAGCCAAAGTCCCTTCTACAGCTCGTATAGCCAGATCAGACGAACTGTAATAGGAAATGATAGTCAGCGTAGCATTGATACGCTCCTTAGATCTGGACGAGAATGTGAGTTTATAGTACGGTCATGAGTCAGAACTGAATATTGCTCAGCGTTTCGATTTATGATGAGCAATACCGGTAGCTGATAATAAAAGGGAGTTATAGAAAGACTCTTTTCTTAATTCTGATCACGTGGCTGTAGTCTTATTTCGGTATCTATTACCATACATTCTATATGAGTCTCCCAGAGACGTGAAAATGTTATAAACCGGCCAATCAATCGCTCCCAGCGTTGACCTTACAGCAACTTGATCCTTGTCATAGCTTGCCTCTGACCATTAGGCCCAAGAGGCATCGGTGCTCGAAAAAAGAATTGCCAGATGTCTCGCTAGAAGACTACAGATTTACACCTAGTAGGTGTAGCACAAAGGCCCTTTAGTGGTATCCATGACATCTCCAACAGTAAGGTCCTCGTCAATACCACCCATCATCAAGACATCGTCCAAGCTGACTTCGTGCTGCTCTGTCTGGTTGATGTTCTTGTAAAGTCCGTTGTACTCAGTGAGTCTGGTAGAGTTCTCCTTCTACCACAACCACCAGAGACGATCGATCTGCGCGTGGTGCAAGAAGAAAAGAGGTTCTGCTATATGTCAGTTACTGAACCAGTAGCATATGTGAGTCACTAACCATTGGGAGAAGTGGTGGGGTTCATCTCTCCACCGAGACAAGCGTGAATGCTACCATGAGGTCCTCCCTCAAGAGACCGGGCGTACTGACTCCAGTTGCCAGAGGCTTGAACTTCCTCAACTCCTTCGGGTCCGAAGCCCTTGGCCATGGTTGCGAAAGCATCAGGCTCGTCAACTTCAGGTAAGTTACGATGCAGACAGTGGCCACCGTCGGTAAGCTTCTTTGGCTCAGTCTCGAGGTACTCAGGCCGCAGCTTTGCAAATGGACCGTTGCTTACACACTTGAGTGTGCTTCCTGGGGCACTGATCTCGGTGTTTTCAGCGTCTCCGTTGCCGCCAAAGCCATTCTTTGATGCCATGACTGGGGAGAGACGAAGGCCCTCTGCATCCTTGGTCCAGTCCCAATAGCTAATCGTCACGGTCAGAGGTTATTTGGGAATGGGCTTATATAGTACTCATGTATATGGACCTTCATAGCCGCAGTCGCGAAGAGCTCGCTCGTAGACTACACCAAAGTATCGGTACCAAGGGAGGAAAGGAGCACCACCATGGACTGTATCGCATTAATAAAAGGTTAGGCTTGATACTGCAGACGGTACTTACTCCATAAATTGAGCTGAAAGTGAAGATGAGGGAAGTCATCGTACAAGCTAGACTTGAGACCCATGCGAGACGGCTTAGTCTTGAGGCACAGAACAGCATTGATATAGCCCTGCTGATCAGCAGCATCCAGCTCCCGCCACTCAATTCTCTTTGCAGGATTCGAGCAAATCTTGTCAATTTTGGCGGGAGCAGCCATAGCTGGGGCAATGGTGCCGGCGAGGGCGAGAATGAACGTGAACTTCATTTTGGACCAGGATGAAAACGACTGTAAAATTGTAGTGTGTAACGAGTGAATGCCTAGGGGGAGGGATACCATTCTCTCTAGCGTAGATATTTGGGAGATGTTCCCTTTTATCTTTTCTTCAGTTCGTCTATTCCCTTTATCATTTACGAGATTCAGGCTCATTGGCCCCATAGTGAAGTCTTGTCGAGGCGCGCAGTCTCGCTCACGGACCCCAGGGGTATACTTGGCACAAAAGCCATACGAGGTGATCTTCATGCTAAGTCACCGCTAGAACAAATTCCACCACAAACGACGGGTAGTCTATATTATGGGCCTAAATCTAATTCTGGTTATGCTTGTCGGAGAAATCTCAAAGTAGACGATTTAGTGCCGAGGTTAAAGGCCATAGCTTGAACAAGGTCTAGGTTTTCAGTTTATGCAATGTAAATGTAGTCGAGATAGGCAAAGTCAGTGCTCAAGGAATGAGGAGGATTTTGATATTCGATGTCTCATTTCGTGCTCAGTGTGTTGGTGTCTTGCATTACCTCAAGATGAGATCAAATTGCGACATGCGACACTATTGGTGCATGGCTTACACGGATGGGGTAGATCTGCTCCTAAATTTAGCCTTGCTGTCTTGATAAACATGAATCCTTTAATTTCCTACAGTGGCTGAGTCGAAGTCCTCATTCAACATTCCCTGCTTGAAAGACACGACAAACATTCGATCTTGGCTTAGAAAAGCTCTGAATGAACTGCGGTCAGATTGATGTGTTCAAGAATCATATCAAAGACCAAGTAATGATATTCCTTCTCAAGATTGTTACAGTTTCGTAGGCATTTCACATACCGCAGCTCTGCTCTGTTCAAACCGTCTTTGGGCATCTCGGCAGGTACTGGCAAGACGGCAGCATCGTGTACAGCGGTACTTGTAGTCGTTACAGCCTCTTCTTTGCGTCTTGGGCGTGGAATACCCTGAGAGTCAAGGTTTATCGAAGCGTCATGTCCCCGCCACGTCATTTGAATGAAGACTTTTGGAGGTCTTTGGTGTTCTGATTCGCCGCCTCCGCCACCTCTGTTGAGGGAGATAGGTCAAAGGTGTGTGTTAGGAAGCTAACTAACTGGGGCCCAGTGGGCAGGCTACATACAAAGGGATGTGTGGGCCTCAGGCACCCACATCTCAACAACCTCCGCCACCAGATCGCAAATGAAACAGCCACAGGGAGAAGAAGCACAGAGGGAACAACAGCACCAGCGATCCATGCTTTGCTGGAACCTGAGCCTTGCTGGATATCAGTATGACTTTAAAAGATGTATGGGTGCTTCTCACTTACTATCCTTCTGAGGAACATTTGACGAACTGGCTGACTCTCCAGTTTAGTTCAACATACTCTCTTTGGCTTCCCGAGTCGATATTATCTTCGATGCATCCTACACAGATTGAATACAAGTCGTAGAAGGTATCCCCTGCGCCAAGCTATTTGTGTCGTTGTATTTGCCGTACATAGGTATTGATACGCGGATCCTATAAAGTCTTGGTAATCTTAACGGGATCCAAGGCTGTGGATATGATGTACCCCATAGATAACATTCTTCAGGCGTTATGTCGCGGCGAAGTTGGTGGCCGACTGTATGGGCCTGGAACTGATCGTCTCCAGCAACTATACGCCGAATATTTATGATAAAGTGTAACGTTGGGAGATAGCTACGAGGACATGGCCAAGGAGGAGAAACGTTTAAAACTCCAATGGTATTAACCTTATCTTTATGCTTGGGGGCCTCAGACGGTATGGTAGTCTGATGTCTGCCAGGATTAAATTCCGCTGCGTTTGATACGCCAAGTAACATCTCTGGTAACTAGAACCGAAATTGGACTCAGTAGCTATAACGAGAGCCCATAAAGCACAAACAAAGTACAGGAGCATTCCGCCAGATCAATGAGCTACACAAGAATTCAAGGATTTTGATAACCAAGGCTAGGTGACAATGGCAAGCCAACCACCAATGAAGATATAATGCCAAGGCGGCACGACTTCAGCCCATGCAAAAGCATACATCCTCCACCTCTGCACTCATTCCGATATTACCGGTGCTTCCGACGATGCCGGTTCTCTACGGGGTTTCATCGCTCTTGAAGAGAACGACATTGATATCATCAAACAAGCTTCTCATCGAGTTCGTCAAACGGTTTTGGTTACTGTTAGGCTACGACGCGGGTTAAGGATCGCGGATCACCGGAAGGTGGACCTAGCACCAACGCTGCAGTCACTGTCTAGTCACAATTAATTGCATTGGTTCTGCAAGATCAACGTTGATGACTCTCATCAATCTAACCTAGCTAGGCATCCATCCCGCCAAAGGTAAAGTTCCAATCGCCATCTTCGTCGGGGTAATAGCTCCAGTCATAATTTTCCGGCACCTTTGTAGATGGCCAATTATCAAACAGTTCCCTCGTACATAGTCTTGAACTTTGCATCTCCCCCTTGCCATACCCTTGTTCTTTGTTTTCGACAAAAGTGTAAGTCTGAACCAAGTCACATACGTGATGACTTTGACCCATCGCAAGAGGAACTAGCCCCAAGAAGGCCTCTCTTGTAAAATATAGTCGCATTTGACTGTTGGTAAGTGGACCCTCTATGTTGAGCCATAACCCAGCGCTCTGACACTCGGAAAAGGCCATCAGACGCTCACGGGAATAGTGACCGAAGATCGCAGAACAGTACCAGTGACTTCGATCAGTTGCTTCAGTGAAAGTGAAACTAGGTGCTCCATGCCAAGCGTTGAAGTAACCCTGTACAAGTATTGTAGCGGATTGGAACTTCTGTTTCCATCCACGACGCTCATAGAGATCATAGAGCTGAATGTCAATCCCATGTGGCCTTGGCGTGACACCGTGAACATTGCGCCCTGGGATTTCTAAACCAATGTATGGTTGTCCAGGACTACTGAACGCGGCTCGTAGGGAATCGCCATGTGATTTGACACGTCGGCGGGTGTTGGTGGCCCAACTGTTGTAGTTGGATTGGGGCTAGGGAGCGAAGAACTTTCGTTCCAAACCTATAGCGTAGAGAATACGGGCGGAGACACAGAGACAGCTCCTAGACTTACTGATGCCTCGATTCTCGCATATCGTCTTCAAACTTCTAAAGAAGAAATCTTCTTTGCTTGAACCATAGTCGACTGTGAAACCGATCTCTGTCTTTTGCAAGGCCCAACAGTGCGTAGATCCGATCATGAAAGTCCTGTGATCGCACCTCGACAAACTGAAACAGGAGCTCTGTAAGATACAATGGAGAGAACTCAGAGCCTTCTCTTTTGTGTCTAGAAATAGTTGCCAGCCGTGACTGGGCAAAGTCTTAACTCCATTTTCAAGAGGGCCTGGGAAGGACTGGTAGGTCAAGCACTTCTCTTCGTTGTTGAAGATCCGAACAGCTGTTGGTAATGATAGCAATTAGCATATGTATGATGAAGTATTGTGGTATAAGAAATTGCAAGTCAGCGCAAGGTCAATATGAGGATATTTAATTGAACTCAAGCAGGGGAACTTGGCAGTGGGATCAGTGGCACGGGCAAGAAAGCCTTGTTTACATAGCCTATTGACCTTGCCACCTACGTAAGACAGCCAATCAACTGGTCAGACACTTGGCTTGTCTGTTCAGGTCATGCAGGTCGTACAGGTCACAAGCACGCCCACAACGCCCGATGAGTTAGTACACTTCAAAACGCAGCGCGACTTCAGTTCTTGCAAACATCCTTCGCTTCCATTATATTTCCGATCTTGCCGATTCTCAAGCATAACAGAAGTATTAAGACAGTTTGGTCAACAACGTTGTTTCTAGTCCCTGGCTCTACTAGAAAGGTATGGGGCCAGCCTGGTATCTGAAGTTACATGGGGGTTGAAAATAGGCAAGCCACAACACCATTCAGCCAGTAAGATGTGTCGAGATGCACGCATATGCGCAGAACTCATACGTGTAAATCATCCTGCTTATATCTCAGATGCCATTCCGCGGGGCAGAACCTCGCATCTTTGTCTTTCACTGATGATAAAAGTCTTTCGGAGATGCTGGATAGACTTAATCCTGTTTCTAAGCAGTTTTCATGCTGAGCATTGCCAAGTTCCACCTAAACAGTATATTTACAACTCGGTAAACGCAAAAGGCGGCGCAAGGTCTTCATTCCTCGTTTGAACTCATTTGGAAAGTTAGTATACTCGCCCAAACTCCCTCCCTTCTACATTTGAAACACGGGCATAGTGACCCTCTCATAGAACTCCAACCAACGTTGGGTGATGCTCTTAAGCAACATCCAAGCCTAATCGCTGTTGGCAGTTCAAGCCAGTATCTAGCGAACCCCGATGGGATTATTCGCCTCGGACAGCTACTGGCAGTCTGATTGGGATCAATATCTTCAATCCGAGACGTTTCTAGAAGACGTCCCCCCCTTGGTAGGTTAACGACTTTGTCGCACGTTTACTTGAATTTTATCAGCCTGAGGATCGAATCGCACCATGATTGCACTTGGAGATGTTTCTGTTTTGGGCTGGAAGCGCTCCGTCCGGGACTTTTCGGCCCCATTGGACACCAAACGCGAGAGCTATCGTCAAAAAAGACGAAGGCTTCTTACGGAATTATTGAAGCCCAGGGCTGTCTCGAAGGGCTCCAAAGAAAGGAATGACGCAGCTCCAATCCTAGTCTTGAAAGAAGCTGTCGGTGACACAAAGTCTCTTGAGAAAGTGTGTGACGATCCGGATCAGATTCGGTCAACAGTGTGTGCCAAGAACGACGAATTTGATCTTGTCGACCTATTTACCAATAGATGGGGGCCTGAAACCCAACAGTCGCCCGATTGCATTGTTCCAATGGATGTGCCCGACAAGTCTGCCGAAGCTGATACCGACGCCCCCGATCCGTTATTCTTTGACTTCGGAAACTCGAACACACCTATCTTCGATGAAACTGAAGCCATCAAGTCTGGAGGGACATCACAAGTCCTTCGAGCGAGAATCCACCCGAGCTACATTCCAGACCACGATGGTGAAGGGAGAGGAGATATCGTCTTGGCTGTGAAGAAGATCTACAGCCAACGTTCTCAAGACTTCATTCGCGAGTATCAGGCCTATCGAAGAATGAGACTCGCCCAAAACCCCCATCCCCATATCGTCCCTCCTCTTGCTTCCTACCGGATGGAGGGCAAATATCATTTTGTCTTTCCTCTTGCGAATTGCGATCTTGCAACGTATTGGAGAACCGAACCTAGACCCAGCAAAGACAGGCGCAGCCTTGAGTGGTTCGGAGGTCAGATGAGAGGTCTTGCAGATGCTGTATCTACCATCCATGGACAAAGGGACCAAGCGAGAGACCTTTATGGAAGGCATGGTGACATCAAACCAGAGAACATCCTCTACTTCGACTCCGATGATAGCAATAGTTGGGCGAGATTCGCTCTTACAGACTTCGGATCTTCATATTTTTGCACTCCCGAAGAGAGAGACATTCCAAAGGGTCTCAAGCACACACCGGCCTATCGTGCTCCAGAAATCGATACTACAACTTTGGGCATTACGCAGGCCTACGATATCTGGAGCCTCGGTTGTGTTTTTGCAGAAGCCATCGCTTGGTACTATGATGGCAAAGCCGGTATCGCAAAGCTGATTGACGCCCGACTCGATGAAGAAGACAATAGTCCCAATCGCGATGCCTTTTTCCGGTTGCAGTACGATAAGCAAGGTGGTCTCACGGCGAAACTTAAGCCCGAGGTGCACAGAGTATGTCTCCCACGCCTTATTCCTCTTCAGATAGTATCTAACCTCGTTGACAGCTACTCATATCACTTCGTACGAAATCTCAGTCATCCCTTTTCATCGATGACATGCTCTATCTTGTCCTGGAAGGTATGCTGAAGGTCAGCATAAGCGAGAGAATGTCGGCTCGAGAGATACTTGATGCCTTGACCCAAATGTGCACGAAGCTGGAAGACGACCCTACCTACTCTGTACTCTGCAATACGAAGCCAACACTTGAACACGTCATAGGAGACCCCATGGAAATGGTAGGGCAACCGTGTTCCTTGCCATTCATCATTAGAACATTGTGTGAAGTCACTCACTCACACATCAATAGGCCTTTTCTTATATGACTACTCCGTATCACGCGACAGGGAGTGATTCGCTAACGACTTCGTCGTCCCAGATCCACACTCAGAATGCCAGGCAGCGGCTCGACCGCACGGTCGATGCGACTTATTACACCAATACCACGACCCAGAGCCTCAGTGACGCTGCGGCCCAGATTGGTCTGAAGCTTCGTTTTGCCTGTCCTTATCGCAAGGCAGGTATACTGGTCTCGGTCCACCACCATCGAGCTTGCGAAGGTCCTGGATGGATTGATGTAAACAAAGTCAAGTATGTATCCTTGTCTAATTTTACCCAAGTTAATTCAAGTTCACCTAAATTTCCCTTGGTTTACAAATTTACCTAAACTTAGGAGAGACTAGCTAACTTTAGAGTAGGGAACATCTCTTCCGCTGCCATCTTCCAAAGAAGTACCGAGGCAAGCATATCTGCCGCCGCTGCGATACCAGCTTCGAAACAGACGAGCTCCTACTGGATCATCAGCATCAAGAGACACCATGCCCTAAAAGGAAGCCAGAGGCAGTCTACGGCATGATGAGTAGAGAGCAAGCTGCTCGACTCCGCTCCCTCAAGAGAAAGTCATCGAAAGAAAGTGAGGAAGACCGATGGTTCCATATCTACCGGATCGTATTTCCGAACTTCAATCGAATGCTGGAGAACATCTCGCCATGTAAGTGCTTGCAGTCTATGCCCTATAACCCCTGTTACTCTGGTTCAAGCTAACTAGATGAACAAGATCACGAGTCCAACACCACATCTCTGAGTACCATAAACTCGACAAACTCGAACGGAATATCTCAGTACAAAGACTATCTCCTCAACCGTGATGCAGAGGAATATGCCGCCAGACTAGCCAACATGGGCATTCAAGTCACAATGGAGGCAGCCGCTAAGCTCCTCAAGTTGCAGGTCAAGGACCTCGAGAGCTTTGATGAGACTATGCGGGAGCCTGTTCGAGCCTACGGATTTGAGACTGGTGTCAGTCGCGAGAAGACTGGCGTCGAAGGAAGCGCTCCAGCGGAGACGGTCGGCTCATCTGACTTTTTTGGCTCGATGCAGCTCGTAGCCAGATATACGGATGATAAGGCTCATTGAAAGGGTTGTTTGATCTTCAAGACTATTTCTGAGAAGATCCATTGGCCGGCCGGGAAGTTATGAGATATGCGTCGTGTTCAATATGGGTTTGACATTTATATTGGCTTCAGACTGTCATTAAATAGCCAGACTTCACTCTTTAGATAGCAATTTGAACTTTGTTTGACCAAATTTAGAGTAGAATTGGCCTAAAGTGATTCAAGCTTTGGGACTTTTACCCGAGTTCTTTCTGCTGATTTGAGCTATCAGCCACAAGTCTCGACTGCAAATAATACATCTCTCCCTGGTTTTCGTAATCGGCGATGATTGAAAATAAACAATTTATTGCTTGCTAATTCATACTAAGGCATGTGTACAGCATCATGCGTCGGGAACATCGTCCACGTTTTCCTTCCCCAATCATTCAGCGAGCTGCAATCCACGGATGGAAAACCGAGCTCGGATAGTAGCACCAGATCCAACATCAAACTCCTCCTCACGGTTCATACCATCAACACCCGTCACGCTATCAAAAGGAATATCGACTGATCCCTGCTCGCTCGTACCATTCTGCAGGCTAAGCTTGAAGCTGTGCGGGTTAGATAGCTGTTCCGCGGTAATAGGGAATCGGAAGGCCGTGTCGAAAGATGGGTTGAAGATGTCCGTTCCAGGGCTGTAGCTCTTGACGGGAGTGACAAATTCCTTATCGCCCCATGTGACCTTGACGCTGGGCTTGAGCTCGTCGCGCTGACCGTTGAGGCCGTTGACGCTGGCGATGAGGACGGTGGCAAGACCGCAGATTTCGCCTTCGTTTTGGCTGCTGGCGGAAATGCTGTTGGATTCGCCGACGAAGTTGAAGAACTTGCCGTGAATAGTCACCTTGGTCTCGAGGGGCTGGCCCTTGTGAGACAGGGTGAGAGTTTGGCTGCCACCGTTCAAGAGAAGTTGCTTAACGGTTGTCGTAGCGATACCAATATCGTCATCACCACCAAGATCCTCATCGTTCACATCGATGGTAATACGCTGCTCGTAGTCCGTAACTAGGAAGTCGTGCGTCTCGTTCCACTGAGGGTCGTGTTTATTCTTAATAGTCGAAGTTCGCCACTCTCCCTCAGCACCGACGTTGACATCACAGTAGCAGTCAGGAATATCCTTGATAAGCTTTTGGAGTAGCTTCTTGGCGCCGCTCTTCTTTTCGCCTGTAATCTCGGTGGCGTTATCAATGGTGAGGCGGAGAACGCCGTGGTGGGGTTGGAAGGTCTTGAAGTAATCGTTGGAGGAGTCGAGCTTGACGAGGAAGCGGTTGGGGAGGACGGCCATGGAGGAGATGATGTTGAGAATGACCTTTCGGACGGTCTTGTCGATCAGGGAGAAGTCGGCGATGTTGGCGGCATCGGTGAAGTCGAGAGATAGCTCTGGGGGGTTGATGAAAGCCACCTGAGCAGCTCCGATCTGTAGATCATGTTAGCGCCGAATATTGTAGCGGGGTCGGAGGTTCATACCAGGGGAATAACGTTTGTCAAAGGGCAAAGCAGAATAGAGAGTCGTCCCTTCATCTTCACATGTTCGATGCCCTGTTACGCCAATAATCAGCAATGCATAATATTGAGGCCGGCGATGACGGAGCTCACAATCTTGGGCACCATTGACGCATCAAGTTCGAAATCGCACTGGCCATCCCAATCCAAGTCCATATCAAGTTTGATGCCCTCGAGTTCGGTCTTGTGCACGTCAACATTGGAGAATCTGATGGGCGTAGGTCCAAAATCCAGCTTAACGAAGCGGAGCTTCGCGAGGGGACCTGGAAGCATCTGGTCAAGCATGGGTTCGACGACATCTTTGATGATCTTGCCGCCTGCGACGTTGATGTTGGGCCACAGCTGGGCGACGATGTCGTTGAGGAATCCTGGAGAAAGTCAGCGGGATAATTTGAGACGTCATGAGGAGTCGAGGGGCGTAGGTACCGGCAGATTCCGCGCCTCCAGAGGCGTTAAGAGTATCTTTGAGAGAAGCCATGTTATCCATTTTGGCGAGTGAAATGAGAGAGAAGAAGGAGGTAAAAAGTCAAAATGATGGAAGTGAGACGTCGTATAAATAATGATGACGATGCAGCTGAAGGTGAAGCTCTGCGGGGTTTGGGAGGAGAATGGCCCGACGACAGTTTGAGGTCCAGTCCAACTCTGATGCAGGACCTAAAGCTCTAGACCACGCCCTGACGTCATTTGTGCTTCGCTGTCACGCCTGACAGGGGTGGATATCCTGTTCACTTGCCCCTAGACCAGCTGAATCAGCGTCATGAATTACAGATGAAACATTTCTATCAATAATTCTTGATCAGATTAAGCATTCTGCCAAGCTTTTGGTCCGTTATTTGAGCTGCAACCTTATTTTTGGGTGACTCTGGGCGAGGTTCTAAAAATATCGGGTGCGGGTTGGGCGACAGGGATTAAATGTGCCGCATCATCCGATTGTCACCGAACACTTGACCTCCACTGGAGCGACGAGATGATTCGATGATTCAGTTGGATGTAGTGGAAGAGACATTTGAATCTGTAACGCGATGATTAGTGTGAACCTGTTGAGGGCGGCGCGTATCCGAATCTCGGTTCCATCAATTGCTGTTGCGTTGCTTCAACGACCCCACGTGCGTCAACATCACGCCAGTCAAACACCACCAGCAGAGTACAGATGTGGTATTGACGCTGAACCATTGCACCGCTATCGACCGGGTGGCTACCATCCTGTTGCATTAGGCGATTCCCTCAACGATAAACGCTACAAAGTCCTTCATAAGCTTGGCTGGGGCAGCTACTCTACCACTTGGGCCGCCAAGGACCAGCTGTATGTTGTCTAAAAATAATGTCCTTTCTTACTGATTATTTGCCAGGTACAATTGCTACGTTGCACTCAAGATCACAGTGGCCGAAGCGAAAAGAAGTAACGAGATTGAAGTTTTGCAAAAGCTTGCTGCTACACCGAGAAATCACTATGGGTCGTGTTACGTGAATCAAATGTTGGACCACTTCACTGTAATTGGTCCCAACGGTTCACACGATTGTTTGGTCTTGGAGCTTGTTGGGCCTAATGTTTCAGATGTCATTGTCAGCCACTGCAGTGATGGCAGGCTGCCGTCTCGCGCTGCAAGGTCGATCTCGAGGCAGGTGTTGCAAGGTCTCGATTATCTTACTTCCAACGACATTGGGCATGGTGGTAAGAGTCACACTTCAATCTTTGATAAGCGGTAAAGCTGAACTTTCTAATAGACCTTCACACTAGAAATATTGCTCTGGAAACTCCGGGGCTGCATTTACTCAGCGAAGGAGACTTGATCGCCAGACTTGGTGAGCCTGAGATGGGCTCAGTCACAAGCGAAGATGGCAAGCCATTGTCATCAAATATACCAACACATATCGTCCGACCCTCATCCTTCAGAAACAAAGACGTCCAAACTCTCCTCTCAGTCCCGTCAATCAAGATAATTGACTTTGGTGAAGCCTTCTTCAACTACGACGCGCCCATGACATTGCATACCCCGCTTCCAGTACGTGCACCAGAAATTGTGTTTGGAGATCATCTCAACAATCAAGTAGATTTATGGAGCGCAGGATGTTTGGTAAATACCACCTGGCAAAGAAGATTGCATCTGCTAACAGGCACAGATCTTCGAGCTTGTGACTGGGCAGCCCCCGTTTGACGTTGTCATGTTGACTTCCCCAATGCTGGTTCAACAAATGATAGAGCTTATTGACGATCATTTACCATCAAGATGGCACTTAAAGTGGCAAGAATTGAGAAGTAAAGCATCGGATGAGGAGGATAATTGGACACTGCAAAGTTGGATGGAAGAGATATACTTCGATAAAGGCAAACATCCGGAGTTCACAGGAGACGAAGTAAGAGCTGCAGCGAAGCTTATTGCGCGGCTGATGAGATTTGAGCCATCACTTAGGGCCTCACCAACCGATATCCTAGCTGAGCCTTGGCTCCAATAACTACCTCAACATAACCCCAAACTTCAGCAGACAAAAGAGGCGTTACCCGGCACAGGTATGGTTGTGTGCAGTGGTTTGCCAGCAACCACGCTTGCAGTGCTTGAAGAACTGAATTTTCCCTTCAGGAACTTTTCCTTTGGAGTCGGGACGGCAATAGAAGAGGGTCTCCGAGATATGGTTCCCTTTGAAATATGTTCGGTTGCTCGCGCGGTTAAGTTCTGCCATGATCCTGGGGAAGTATTTGAAGGTATCTACGATACTTGTTAGAGATAACCTGGACTGACGTAGAAGAGGCAAAAGGCTCACCAAGCTGCAGGAGATGTTGGCCGCAATACAAAGAGCGAGCTGTGCAGGTATACGCCTCTCCAAAGCCAGCCAGCGCAGCGACGAGAACGAGCGGGGCAAAGCTGATTTTCATGTTGAGAGGTGGCAGAATGATCTGTGAAGTTTGGTTGTTTGATGGTGAAAGACGGTCAATTGACGACTTCTAACAGTGAGGGATCAGGACGGCTTTTTGTACCCCGCCCAGCTGCTGCCAATATGTTTACTCATTGACTCATTGAGTCATCATATTGGTGTTTTCTATATCTGTGCCCTGGAGGCTGAAGCCTCTTTCAACCTCTTACCCATGTCACAGAGTCATCACAAAAGCATATTATTCTATATTTGATCAGAACCCTCTTTTTCATTAAGGTTATATGCATAATGCCCTGGAAAACTTAAAGTTAAGTGGGATTCCTTAGTATATTAGCTTAACATATGTCGTTAACATGTTAGAAGTGTTAACTGTCTCAGTCTACTAGGTAGTTGGCGATATTCCGGGTTCTAAGGCTTCAACACCTTTCAGCCCTGCGGGATCTAGTCTTCCAAGCTAGCGAGCCTAGATCTTATTATATGCATACTATGGCTCGTTGACTCCTGTCGTTTTTCAGCCGCAGACGTCATGAATTGTATAGGTAGCTGGCTTACTGCCTGAACTGATTTGACAAGATCGTTATTTTGAGGTAATAGACCCCACAGCTGATGCTCACATCACGAGGCTCACGTGCTATCAATGGACAGTAAGAGTTTGGTTGGGCGACAACGAAAACCAGTCCATTGCTGTATTCATTAGTGACTGGTTTTGTATATGCAAGACCACCAGTGAAACAACAAATTATACTATGGACCATATCGGAGTATCGTCATCTTACCCTACGTTTTCCCATGCCAGAATCCCTGTGCTGTGCAGGGATCTGGCTGCTCCCTCGGACCCCGCGGGCATCCCAGACGTGCTCTGCACGTTTCGCTTTCGGACAGGAGCAGCATTGCCGATGTCTCAGGGTTTATGACTGGCTAGGCCATGCTTCTTTCACTCTTTCAAACATGGCGATGCGACGCTGGCTTATATATGGCCGCTCGGAATTTCGGATACCCAAAACTCCCATCGTGTACAGCCTCGCATAGGCCCCGCGGCGCCCGGTGATCTGCTATTGCGCCCAACGAGTGCAAAGATATCAGACACGGCCCTGGCTGGAATATTTATCTTCGTCGCTTTTCCCGTTCGTGGCTGAGCACTTCAAGCAGGAAATAGCAGACTCAACAATGCAAAGCGCAGCATTTTCTCCTTAGCTGGATTCAGGAACTCGTTGAATATCTTCACCCTATCCTGAAATCCAATGGCAGTCATGGGATCCTACAATAATAACTTGTTCGAGCTTCCCGCCAATGAAGCCCGCAATGCTCGCCCTGCAGGATACGACTTCAAGAATACTTACTTTCCTCCACCACCAGCATATTCCGCCAACAGTCCATCGACCCAAGAGCAATCCACAGGGATGCAAATGAACCGCAAGTCAGGTTTTGCGAATCGTCTTCACGTCCTCGGCGCCAAGATTGCTGGGCCCGTGAATGATTTCGCGAACAAGCTCGGATGCGAGGCATTCATGCCCACCACTCTAGAAAAGGAGTGCGAGAAAGCAGCACGAATACTGACAGCTTTCTGTGGTACGTGTGGACGAGAGGCGTTGTAAGAGATAGACTAACATTGTCTGCAGAGGGAACGCCACTCCCGCCAAATGAATCATTATCAAGACGCAAGGCACTAGTCAAGATTCCTCGACAAGTCCTGAAGTCGGCTGCAGGTCTCGCCATCTTCACCGCATTTCGCTCGGGCGCACAATTCACCTGGGGTAGTGGTTCAGGCGTTGTAGTAGCACGACAACCCGATGGGTCATGGTCACCACCATCTACCTTTGCCGTTAACACCCTCAGCGTTGGCTTCATGGTTGCCATGGACATATTCGACTGTGTATGTGTTCTGCGGACCCCGGAAGCCGTGGCTGCGTTCACCAAACCGAGAGTCTCCTTCGGTGGCGAGGTCGCTGTTACTGCCGGGCCTGTTGGTACGGGCGTTTATGTTGATTCGGCTGTCAACAGCGACGGGGCTGCTCAGCCTATATGGAGCTACGTGAAGAGTAGAGGGTTGTATGTTGGGGCGCAGATTGATGGGACTGTTGTCACGACAAGAGACAAGGCGAACGAGGACTTTTACGGGGTGGAAGTTCCTGTTGCTTCTATACTGCGGGGCGAGGTCCCAGCGAGAGGGCCTATGTGGCCGGAAGGATACTGGAGGTTGAATAATGTGTTGCGAGAAATAGACTATGGTAGATGAAGGCGCTAGCTTTGCTTTGGACAGGGTGGCAACAGCAACTCACCTTGGATGAGGGATCAGATACTTCGAGATATGAGATAATGACTGGAATACTATGGTAACTTCTTAAGGCAGAGACATGACTGAGCTGTCCCTCGTCGACCATGATTAACAATATGGAGCCACGGCTCCCGAATTTACGAACATTACACGGCATACTGTTGTGTACTCTGACACTAGGAGCTGAATCCTGGCTCAACTAGCCCCAATGGAGGCGGATGCATTGGATCACGGCAGTTGTTGAACCTTAAACTTTATGCAGGGTCTAATCTCGCTCATATACCGCGCCATCCGCACGAGCATTATTTGTTATGATAATCTCTTCTTCATTCAACTTTCCCTCTAATCCTTCCCACGCGTTTTGAGTGGTAACCTCACCCTAACCACCGCGATGGACCACCCAGAGCAAACCCCAACGTCTCAAATCATCGTTCTCGCCTGTAGTATCCTAATTTGTTTCGCAAGCCCTATTTTCTTCATCCCGAAAAGTGCAGTCCTTAGTCGACTCGGGGCAGCGGTGGCTCTGAGCTGTCTGCAGCATTCCTTTTACACGTCCCTCTTGACATCATCGCTGCCCCCAGCCCAAATAACAGGTATTTCTCTGTTCAGCTGGGGACTCTACGCCAATGCCACTGAGCAGATTCTTCTATCGCGCTATGATGCCGACGATGTCCTCACGGTGAAGGAACGGCAGTCAGGCCGGCGTTTAAGCACTGTGGCCCTTTTTCTTCGGGCAGTGGGCATGTATTTTAACCTGCGACGTGTTGGATTGCGAGGGGAGGTTTCGATGAAACACCGGGTCCCGACAACTTCTACTCGTTTTGTTGCAACCAGAATTGTCCAATGCCTTTGCTGTTATCTCGTCTTGGATGCCATATTTCTCGCCCCGCGTCCAGAGAAGCACTTGTTTACGAGAGAAAAGCAGTCACTATTCAACCTAACAAGCCTAACTCGGGAAGACGTAATCTTTCGCTTTGCTAGTTCCCTTGGGAATTGGGTTATTGGTTATGTCTCGGTACGATTGGCCCATAACTTTGTAGCTGCGGTATCTGTCCTGCTTGGCTTGTGCAAGCCAGAGGACTGGCCGCACCTCAACGGGCCAATAAGTTCATGGTCCACTGTTCGAACATTCTGGGGGTGAGTCAAACTCTTGAAAGCCCTGCTGATATAGGTTACCTTGTACTAAATACCTTCTAGAACATTTTGGCATCGGCTTTTCCGCAAGGCCCTAACCGGCTGGGGAGACTTCATTCCAGATAGAGTTCTCCAGCTCCGTCGTGGTACGCTGTTATCGCGATATTTACGCCTGACATTGGCCTTCTTTGCTTCTGGACTTATGCACCGCTGCATACATTACTTCTACCGTCTTGAGGCCGGAGAGCGGTATGAAATGGAGACTTATTTCATTCTACAGCCACTGGCAATTGTGTTTGAGGACGCGGTGCAAGCTGCAACAGTGCATATTCCCCTCCCAAGGCAATTGCGTTGGATAATTGGGTTCGCCTGGTTCTGCATATTCACCACGTGGGTGTCGCCATCATTCCTTTATCCTACCATGCGAGCAGCAGATCCAGGACAGTTGCTTCCATTTTCAGTCATAGGTCATCTTATGAAGTATTAATAGATACAGCCTGCCAGGTTATAATTCTCATTCTCTGTCAGAGCGGCTATATCACCCTTGGAGAACCAAAAGCACAGCCGTGTAATATACGGTTTTCGCTGCCTCGATCGGAGACATTTCAGATTAGGAAGCTCATTCAACTAAATATACAGTTGACAAGCCAATCGCGCTTTTACGTGGGTAGGATAATTTAAAAGCCAAGAGAAAGAACTGGGCCTTTCTTATGGATTTCGTTCTGCAGCCAATTGGAGACAAGGTTTCTGGGGCCGTGAGAAGTCAAGTACCAAGCACTTGGGCCTTGTCAGAGGATCTCGCCTTATGTGATCTCAAGGGTAGAAGATATTCTCAGTAAGCTCATCGTCTGGTTTAGTGATAGCTCTTTACCAGCCTCGAGAACTGCGCCTACTTGATAAACAAATTGGGAAGAAGTAAATGTTATAAAATACAGTATCGAGACGCTCAGGAATGAACTCCATTCTCATCACCATTCACAACTATCAGATCAATATTCAAGTTCGCAACCATCACAATATCTTCTCAAATGACACTGACTGTAAATTTACTCTATCCTCAGCTTCACAAATTCAAGATGGTTACCTTCAACACTCTGCTCACATTCGCCGCCACTCTGGTCCCTTTGGTTACTGGCGCTGCCCTTCCCACTCACGAAGACTCCTCCCTCACCAGGCGTCAAAACCAAGACAAGGCCTCTGCCTCTTCTATCTCGACCCCTCTCCCCGCGATGTTGCATGGGCATGCGGCGTGTACTGCAAAAACGACCGCACCAAAATCTGCACCACCGTGCACCCCAGCAAATTCACAAACGAGATGCTAGGCGCAAACCCAGACGGTGAACGCTATGCAATCGGAAAATGTCAATGTGACACCTCAGCAGCTGATTTCCTCGCTACAGCTACTGTTGATTTCACAGCTAGAGGTCTTGACAAGGGTTTTAGAGAGATTGGAAGTGTTACGTGTGAGATTATGGTGAATGTTATGAAGGAGGCTGTCTTTGCGAGCACTTATGCTCTTCCTGGCGTTGGGCCTGTTGCTACTGCTGCTAGAACTGTTGCGAAGGGTGTGAAGTTGGCGTCTAAGACGCAAGGTGGTAAGGATCTGTGGACGGATGCTGTTAAGGAGTCTTGCAACTTTCGTCGGGAGGATGACTTGTTGAACAAGGGCTTTGGTATCTTCGAGGGAGCTCCCGATGAGTTCTAAGGTTCTTCAACTTTTGATGGGATGATTTCATTCGATAGACGTCTTTGCATTTGGTTCGAGATCTGGGAAAGCATTATAATTATATAGATTGTATTTAATTGGTAGACAGACTATGGTAGAACATAAACTATTTCTCTTGCAAAAGTTCAAGTCCATCTCATCTTCTCAGTCATGATTCATCTGTTCCAGTAGGCTGTTAACTCTTAGGCTAGAAGTGTTAGAACTGGCAGTGCTTGACACGGCTATTTGACGCAGTGTGTATAACCTGTAGGATAGAGTCATAGCAGGCATAAGCATGCATTAGGCTGGCATAAAACTGGGCACGTGAGGCATTGACGACAGCATCATTTCTCGCTTGTCAGGCCTCATTAAATTACTTGTCAATCAACGAACAAATCACATCAGCCATCAACCACTTCACACCATGTCCAAGGCATCTACTGCCAGCGCATGGCCCGGAGCTCCTCCTGTTGCTGAAGACGGCTTCGCATTTGCTGAGGGTGTATTTTTCGCCCAATCTTCTGGCCAGAACCGACATCGGCGTGCCACAGCAAACGAGCTCAAGGAGCATTTCACCTCTGGCAACGACAAAGATCACCCCGCGCACTGGTTTGAGGCCCAACTCATTCACTATGGGCTTCCACCATCCAAGACCAAGTCTGTCGCGCGTATGCGATTGTTTGACGCTGTTAATGCAGGTAACCGTCAAGGTGCCAGCTAATGTGAGCAAGCTTGAGACCAAATTGAAGAAGGAATGGACAAAGAACGATCGCGAGGCAAAGAAGGGTGCGACGAGCAAACCTGTTGCGCAAGCGACACCTGTGAAGACTGAGACGAAGAAACCGACTGCAGCGGGTGCCAAAAGAAAGGCAAACGACGACCAAGGTACCAGGACAGCCAAAAAGCAGAAGGCGGTTGCACCAAAGACTGCGACACCAAAGGCAAAAGCGCCAGCGAAGACACCAGCCAAAGCACCCACCAAAAGCACGACAAAGACAGCGGGAAAGGACCCTGAAAGGGGCCCCGCACCGACACCAGCCCGAAAGCCCCAGACTGCGCGCTGCGTCAGAGGTGGTGCATCTCAAGCCGCTGGCCGAGGTGCAAGCACTGGTGCGACAGAGCCGGGAAAACAGCCTCGAACTAAGCAAACTGCACGCAGAGGAGGCGGATGGCGATCGTCTGCTGGCCCGAGCCGACAGACACCAAGAGACCCCTCGCCCGAAGCTCCCAGATTCGCAAGGCCTCAGACTGCTCGACGCGGTGGCTCTTTTGCGGCCCGGGGACGAATACCCGCTCCGTCCGGCTACGACGATGCTCCACCCCCATACTCGGAATTTCCAGATCAAGATTACTCCTCGGATGAGAACAATCGCAGCGATGATGACGTCGACGAGGTCAGCCTTGCACCCTTGGGTCTTTTGAATGGCGACTACGAAGTCGAATCGCTCGATGTGAGCGAGCAGTGGGATTTTGACCCTGACGAGTTCCAATTGACTCTCACAATTTCTGGTAACAGACTCTGGGGAAAATTCAACCTCGGCGTCTACGAAGGCGTACTCCTCTTTGAAGAACGTCCCATGCGCTCATCGCATGATCGCGTATGGTTCAAATGGCGGGGTCGTGAAGATCAGGGACCTGTAATTTACGGGGATCGCAACGAAGGTTGGATGGAGTTCCTTGGCGACGGTCGCATCGAGGGTTGGTTGGACCGCCAGTCTCTCTCATTCCAGGCTCGTCGACTGCCTGGTCAGGGAACACGAAGCAGCATTGATGCTCACACTCTGCAGGATGAATGGAACGGGTATTCATATGATTTGTACGAAGAGGAGAATCGGGCGCGGTGGCGATGAGCTTGGCTCGTTTGGGGTTGGTTCCCGCGGGTGAGAGGCCAGAATTGGTTACATGTGACGCCGATCACTGAAGATTTTGAGATGTTGGAGTTGAGACTTTTGCACAGAACATTGCAGCTATCAAATATTGTTGAAGTAAAAACTGGATATAATAAGTGTCCTTGTTAATAGTGAACACTTTTAATACACTGCTTCTATTTATCGCACTGAACCGGTCAAAGCACACGGCATTGTCCGACTGTTAGTGAAAGGCCTCACTGTGAGACGGCCAAGCGGAGCAACACGGGAGGGACAAGGATCACTCGCAGCGCCCAGCTTTTCTCAACTTTGGGGGTTTTAAAAACAAGAATTTTCCCATTTTTCATTCTCACCCTGGGCCTCAAAGCATCATTCCCTCTTTTCAGCCCGGCCAGAAAATGCATCATGAGTGCAATCCGAGGCTTTCTCAACGCCTTCAAGGCCCGCAGCCCCCCAATCACCGGGATAATCAACCTTAAACCCCTCAGCGACTCCAACGCCCGCGTGGGGAGAGCTTTTCTCGAGCGCTGCAACCCCTTTAGAGACATCCCCAAAGACGCGAGGCTTGAGAACACGCTGTGTGAAGTGCGATACATCGATCGTGTTCTGCGCGACACTCTTGTTCCCACGTCGTTGCCGGGCGATGATTATCACTTTTGCTCGAAATTATTGCGCAGTTTGGAAACGAGGCGTGATTTAACGTGGTTGGTTCTTAGGGAGACGGATATAAAGGATACGATTGGTGCTATTGCAAGGAGAGGTGGACGAAGGGCGCCTATTCCCGACGAACCTCACGATATTCACAGTCGCGCGAAAGCTCTTGAGAGGCATTGGTCAGCGCTGGAAAAATGCCACACCAAGCTTCGAGAATGGGAGCCGAAATATGCGACGCAATCACAACCGCCTCTTCTAGAAGAAGAAGAAGCACCTGTTCTTGAATTAAGCGACGAACAGGCTGCGCAAGCAGAGATTGAATATCGAGAATGGCGCTCTGATCGCGATAGAAAAGTATCGTATTTGAAGTCAAACCCACCCGAGCCAGCAGCGTTCATACCCGTCGAACGACGAGATATCCAGACGGATGAGACGTGGAAGATACTCCCGCCTTCGGAGAGTGAGATTGGGATGAGGCTTCTGCCGGTTTGGACGCCGATTATTTTTCAGGAGGTGCCGCTTGATTGGGAGAGTCCCGATTCAAGTTTGAGGAGTAGTATCGGGGAGAGGAGGAGGAGGGATGAGTTTCGAAGGAGGGAGAATGATAGGAGGGAGAGGAAGTTTGAGTTTCAGAAAAAGCTTCGTGAGGAGATGAGTTAGGTCATGATGTTTGGGTTGAATTAATGGAGTTTTGGTTGGGTTTGTGACCTGGGATATACAAGGTCTTGGTGTTTGCATATAAGCTTGATATTCAACATACATCAGCATAGACAACATGGAGCAGAAGGGCTAGGAGTATATTTATGCGTGTCAGATATATAAGATAGGGACATGGTGAAATATACCTACAGGGCCAAAAGGCTAAGACCTAGGCTTCGACATATAGTTACACAAAAGAAGGGACTGGAGGATGATCACAGGGAAGAATACTTTTAAGTATCCAGGTTCCTTAATTCATAACGAAACCACGAGTTGGCAAAAATAGAAATCTATCCTATATACGGTCTGACGTTGTCAACATTCGATCCCCCAAAGTCCATCACACACCGAGGTCTCATTCTCCAACTTAGCCAACCTCCCCCTCACATTCTGTCTCAAGAACAAGCTTCTTCTGCAAAACTCCAAGCGAGGCCTCTCTTTCAATCAATTGGTCAATTCTTCTCTCTCGAACTTTTGTCAAACGGTCTAACCAATGGGATCCTCCCGCCTAGCGATCGATACGAAGAGCTTATCATACCACGATGCTGATATCACGAACCCTGCAAATAGCTGCATTAGGAAGGCAAAGATAAGTATTCATGCCGAACTTCCGTGCTCGCCTGTTTGTTGTGTTGTGTACCCTTGTGAGTAGGACTTTATCATAGCAAAAGTTCCTCCAATTGTCGGGCTATGTTAATTGTTAGGGGAACTATTATGTATGACTCTCGTATAAATATCAACGGTGCTGCCTGTCTTGTCCGGCAGTACCCGGCTTTTCTCTCGACCTTAGAGGATTCTTATACGTCATTATGGGTTTGAAAACAGCTCTTTTGTCGGTTTTGGGCTTCGTTGCCTTGACGAATGCTTCGGTCATTCATCCTCGTACTTACAAGCCTGCAAATGCGCAGTACTACAACAAAAAGACTTCTCGTGAGTTGATGCCGCAACGAACTTGAGACATGGGACTAAACATTTACCAGCTTATTATGTCCCATCTACTGGCATTCCTGAAGTCTCATTTGATGTTGGTGAAAGCTATGCTGGTCAAATCCCTGTTGATTGGAAGAAGACTGGCTCCAAAGATCCCAAGTTCTTCTATTGGTTCTTCCCGACTGTTAACCCAGCTGGAAAGGACGATGTTGTGATTTGGTTCAATGGAGGTCCTGGCTGCTCCTCTCTAGAAGGTATTGCAACAAAACCGCTTTGGTTCTTTCATGACTGACGCGCGACTTTAGGTCTAACCCAAGAGAATGGCCCGTTCTCGTGGAAGTATGGAACTTACAAGCCCGTGCCAAATGCTTGGTCATGGCACAAACTCGCCAACGTCATCTGGTAGGATCTTCCTTCACAAAAGCAGCATGACCCACTGACAATGATTATAGGGTTGAGTATCCCATTGGCACCGGCTTCTCAACCGGCCACGTAACAGCAAAGAACAACGCCGAAACAGCAGCTCAATTCGTCGAATGGTGGAAGAACCTCGTCGATACCTTCGGCCTGCAGGGCAAAAAGCTCTACATCACTGGCGAAAGCTACGCCGGTGTCTATGTTCCCTATGTCGGCGCTGCTATGCTTGACAAGAAGGATACGAAGTATTACAACGTCAAGGGCGCTCTTTACTACGATCCTGTCATGCCGTATGCTGACAAGCTACGTCTCGACCATGCTGCCTTCCCAGGTTTCTTTAGACATTGGGAGAGTGTCTTTGCGATTCCGGATAAGAACAAGAAGATTCTTGATAATGATAATGAAAAGTGTGGTTTGGATAAGTATCGTGAGGCTCATCTTACGTACCCTCCCCCTCCGGCGCCTTGGAAGCCCGTTCAGGTTAAGGGATGCGACATCAAGGCTCATTTCGATGAGATCAGCACTGTCATCAACCCTTGCTTCAATGTTTATCACATCCAAGATACCTGCCCAGTTCTTTGGGACGTTCTTGGCTTTCCTTCAGTTCAGTATACTCCTCCCGGCGCAACACTCTTCTTCAACATCCCCGGGGTCCGCAAGGCAATCCACGCCCCAGCCGCCCCCAAGGAATGGGCATCGTGCTCAGGCCCAGTCTTTGTCGGCGACGACGACAGATACGACCCCGCCGAGCACGAGAAGAAGTTCCAGACTCTCGTTGAGAAGACCAACAACGTCATGATCGGATCTGGCATGGCTGATTATATCATCACTTCCAACACAACAGCCCTCGCTGTCCAGGGTCTCAAGTGGAATGGCAAGCAAGGTTTCCAGACTGCGCCGAGTGCAGAGTTTGTTGTTCCGATTATTAACAACACGGAGAGCAATGTTGAGAATTGGGCGGGTGGTAGTGTTCAGGGATCGGTCCACTCGGAGAGAGGTTTCACGTTGGCGACGGTCAAGACTAGTGGACATATGGTTCCGCAGTATGCGCCGCCTGCTGCGTTTAGACAGCTGGAGCATATGCTTGGACGGGTGAAGTCACTTACGGATGCGGAACCATTCTCTATTAACATTTCTACTTCGTTCAAGTGGCCGTATTAGAGAGTCCGACACTTGTAGCATGTATGATGATAGGTGTCGGTGGATGAATATCAAGCCTCATCGATGTGAGCTAGTATTAGAATGTCGAAATGTAGTATGCTTCACAAGTATCTTGAACTGCTACCCGCTTACAGTTTAATACTATGTATCTTTGGTGATATTAAACTAAAGAGTATAGTCCATCTGAAAGAGAAGCTTGCTGCCCAGTGACTCTTGAATAACTTGTTACCCATCACGTTCATCGCCATGCCATCTCATCGCTGGTCGCCCCAAGGCGCCCTACCCAAGCCATTATGATCCAGAACCACGTTCCCAGTACTGGTAACACCGACTCTTATGTTGCCTCTCTCGAACTCTTGGGTAAGCACTACTATCGGTACCCAAACTGGCGAAGTCACAACGGCTGCAGCTAGTATGATTGGATACACGATAGCGCAACCAATGCCTTGGCCAACGGCGGTTCCTATTTCGCCCCAGGTCCACTCCCAAAACGGCATCTTAACAGGTACAACCCTAGCCTCAGCATATTGGTTCAACAATGCAGTCACTACTGCAGCCCTTGCGGGTACTCTTGATGCGACATCTTCATCATCATAGCTAAACCCGAATTCGATGTATCCGTGGTCGGTGAACTCCTTCCACGATGTATTTTCGAGTTCAGCGACTTTGCGTTCATATTTTGGCCTCCTGCGGAGAGTTGTCACTGTATCCCAGTTCGTTGCGACAATTGTAAGAGACGGGAGTTGGTCTTCTGCTTTGAGACTGCGCAAGAATTTGAGACACTGGGTCATACCCTCGTATTCTCGCTCAGTCATAATACTGTGGACGTATAGGACGCCATGTATACCGCCAAAGCAGCGAGTGGCAAAGCCAAGTGTAGCTTGAATGGTTCTGATCACTTTTGACTCACTGTAGCCGCTAGCACCAAATCCAGGCGTATCGATAAACATGAACTGTTCGTCCTCGAGTGTAGTAAGAACGCACAAACCGTCCAGTGTTCCTAATGTAACCTCTGAGCCTTCTAATAAGCCTGTCTTTGGGGATTACTTACCACTCTCGATCCCATGGCCAACGTGTACATTAACCCCAGTGAGGAGTTTGAGAAGGTTGCTTTTGACTGCCCCAGCATACCCAATGATAAGGATGACTTTGACTTGGCCTCGCAGTTCTCTGCCCAAATTAGTTTTGGTTTAACTTCTCGGTGGAAACGAGGAATTTGGGAAAGGCTTACTCGCTCTGAAGTTGTCTTATTAGAGCATCGTGTTGAGCTTGGACAGCTGGGTCAATAGCGTTATCGGCCATCTTGGGATCAGTCAATCGCCATAACATAAATGATATAAGTCTTTGCAGGAGAAGCGATAACGATGCAAAGCGGGGTAGAACTTTTATATATTCAAGACGGAAGAAAAAAAGACCGATGATTGATATCAGTACTAAATATGCATCATATAACAGATGATCCTTCTCTAGAAATTTGCTAGATAGGTTTACCAATAAGCTATGAAGTTATATTATAAGATAGATTAGATATTTCTTTACTCTAACATCAACTTGGAATGATCCTCCCCGTTCAACTTTATCTTTGACGTTCCAACTATTCCGATTGGTGATCCGGCTTCCTTGAAGGAGCTGCCTGACTGGTCACATGCTCGACAGGCCGCAGTTATGGCCCAGCAAATCATCATCAATGCCACTTCATGCTTTCTGAGCGTGAAGGATTAAACATTCTTTGCGACCTCATAGAAAGCTAAAAACACCTAGAGCCGCACATTAATTCCGAAACTCCTACCGTGAGCACAAAGAACAGCACCACCCGTTTTCCAAAACGTCGACTTGCAAGCAGAAGGAAGCAATCGACTCGGAGGCAACGTAATTCTACTCTCTCTGCCTCATAAACTTAACCTCGCTAATATCCAATAAGCAAGGCTAGGTGTCCAGTGATGGCCACATCGTTGCAGAGATTGATCACTCCAACATTGACAGCCCTATATCAGCCCCCCACTGGGATTTGTCTCCGAGCCGAGCACAGATATCACAGGGGTTTTCAGCCCTCCCGCTAAATATGCAGTCTATAAACTATCTTGGCTTGGTGTTGTGTTTAGGGGCAAGGGACTGGCTAATGATGTTGTTTAATTAACTAGGGTTTCCGGTTCCCGCACCTTCTATCTTGCTTGTCTCAATGGGTACTTTGTCCATGGGTATACCCCTGTCATTATAACAGACTAGGGTGAGGTGAGGCGGTTTGTATCTCAGATGGCATAATTTGCAGATGCAAGAAATAAGGCCGATGTTGGGACTTAGGAAGTGAGAAACATTGATGTCTATTTACGATAGGGTTAAAACAAATGACCTAGCTCTGATCCTATAAGTGGCTATGTCCATGATATCTATAATAAAGGTGAACACAGGAAATTAAAAATAAGCAAGCGGTATAACGGCTTCAGTAATGCCATCATGATCTAATGATGTATGCATTCCCTTAATGAAGATCCTAGGAAGCGATTGCATAACTAGCTCTTGCCCTTGTAAGCAAACGAGATCTTCATATAGTCTACGACAGTCTTGGAAAGAAACTTCTGAAGATACGAAGGCTCTGCAGTTCCAACAAGTTGCTCCACCGCCTTCATGGCAGCCTCTGGCAGATCGAGAGCCTTGAGGAGCTGAGGGTAATCGGTGAATGATCCGTGAACAGTGTCCTTGACAGTAATTTCCTTCTTGGGTCCTCGAAGCTTGGGCCAGAACTTCGTCCAAGTAGTATCCTCCTTGGCGTGGTTAGGGCGGCCGATGAGGAAGAATGGCTTTTCAAGGCCTTTGCTGAGAGCTGATTCGAAGATCTGGCCGTCCAAGTCCATACCGCCGCGGATTCGGTTGTCTGAGAGCATGGCTATAGCTGCACTAGCGCCGCCGAGGGAATGACCAAGAGCAACGATCTTCTTGTTGTCGATTGAGCCTGGAAGACCCTTGAAGACTTTCTTTTGGAAAGAGGGACGTAGAAGTTCTGAGATGGCGAAGGAGATATCCTTTGCCTTGACCTATGAAGAGTTAGTGGATTCATTCTGGGATGCGATACGATAGAGGTATACACACCGAACCCAGCTGCTGATTAGATACCGGATCATCGGGGATGTTTCCTCCCTCGATGATCTTTCCATCAGGGAATTCAACAATAGGAGGATCGTAGGGATGATCAATCAGAACCACGATGTTTCCATTACTAGCGAGCGAACGAGCCATGAGGTTGTAAATCAACCTGGAGTTGCCAGCACCAGGTGAAAAGACAGCAACAGGGAATGACTTCTTCTCGCTTTCACATCCCTTTTGTGCAACGGGAGTCTTGCAGACCTGGAACTCAAGAGCTGAAAAGGTATCGTTCGATAGACCCAACTGCGCTACCTGCTGTCCATATGCTTTGGCTGTAGCAGGCGGCATGTATGGGACGAGCTTGTTTGAGCAAGATGCTGCGTCGACCGGCCAGAAGATTGAGGCTAGGACTTGTCGATGACCTTTCTTGGGGTCATAGGGGTCGATGCGGCTTTTGTCGGTCATGCCTTCGATGCGAAGGGCAGTGCCGCATGGGCCGCTTGGTTTGGGGAGAAGAATGGCATTTCCGGCCCCGACGAGGGAGAGAAAGAGAAGAGAGAACTGCATAGTGAAGTAAATAACTTAGTTGTAGTGAATGAAAGAAGGTATCGTGAGTTTAAGTGGCCGATGAGGTTGTTGAGAGAGATGTCAATGAGAGGGATGGAGAGGCATCTTATATTCAGATGAAAAGATATTCATCATGAAGTAGCATTGAAGTTTTCGTACTAGATGCCAAAGCTCGCAAGATTCATTACATTATCGGTAAAGCTCAAACCCAAACTCGTGGGATCTTCCATAATCATTCCAGAAACACAGCCTCTACCATACTCAAAGCAGTTAAGTTCAAGCGAAGTGAACATTTCTCGTCCATTTGCCAAGAACCGTTTTTAATCGCTGACGAAAGTTGAGATTCAACTCCCCGCCAAGCCAACACCATGATTGGCTCAGAACACTAGCGTCGCTCAATTGTTTCCAAAAAGGGTATCGCGACATGCCAAGCTCATCTCGCTCAATCGATACCTTTTTGAGTATAAACCCAAGCAAGCTCCCCCAGTCGAGTCACCATCCTTCACATCACACGCGACAAGGAATATTGTGAAGATGCCGGTTGGGCCATTTGATAGACGCAAGAAACGATCGCGGTGCCTTGCATGTGCTGCAAGCCATCTCAAGGCAAGTGCCGAGATAATTCGTCATCGTACATGGCTGATCCTTGTGATGCAGTGTTCTGGAAGTGTTCCCTGCAGTAATTGTGTGAGAAGGAGGGTTGACTGTGCTTTTGAGAAGCAGAAGCCTAAGCAGATCTGGATCAGCCAGGATGAATCTGACAAAAAGACCGTGGCTCGGATTTCAGATTCTACATGCAAAAGTCAGCCTCCTCGATTGCTTACCGTCTCCACGGGTGATCAGATCTACTATCTTTCACACTATTTCGACACATTTTTGAGGAGGAACAACTGCAATCCTAAAACGGGTATTTCCACAGATGTCATTAGTTTGATGAAATATCAAGAATCGGGGACGTTTCTTCACGATGCTGTTCTTTCGTTGGGGGCGATGCAGGCGGTTAAGTTGAATGCATCAGAAGGCGTTGATCCAGGCAAAACTTACAACTTGGCTGTACATTACTACTCAAAGTCTGTGTTGGGCTTGAGAAACGCCCTTGAGAAGTTTGACCAAGAACCCAGTGCCCGGCATCGCATCTTGTGGACTACCCACCTGCTTGGTCTGTTTGAGGTGAGTGATTCTTGAGGGTACTGCGCTGGAGCTAAGCTAACATATTGAAGCTCATGACTGATGAAACCGGCGAAGGATGGATACAGCACTTGGTCCACGGTACCTCTAAAGCACTTGTCGCTGCAGGTCCGACATCATGCACATCAGGCCACGGACAACGCTTTTTTACCGAAATACGAATCTTTGAAGTCTGTCGAGCCATAATATTCAACGAGCCGACATTTCTTGCAACAGCAGATTGGAGATATCTCACTCGCGAGATGAGGGTCAAAGGCAATAGTGACTCGTTGGATGAACTTTTGGACATCATCGTCTCATGCTCGACTCTTCGTGTTCGGTATGTACTTCGTTCTTCCATGCGACATGGCTTTTAACGATTCATCTTAGTGCGATAAACCTAATTTACCACTCGGACACAGATGCCGTTGATCTCGACGAAGCTTTTGATGTTGCTCAAGAAGGATTTCGCCTAAGACAAGCTCTCGTCGACTGGGAAGCGAAGGACCAGCCTCCCAAACAACAGACTGCTAATAATGCAAGTGGAAACTTCGTATCCTTGACTAAAACATTCTTCGCTGCTACAAGTATCTACCTCTCCGGAGTCTTTGACTACGAAATTCCATATTGGCAGGACAAGGGTATCGTGGCACCAAACTTGAGCGAGGACGAGATACAGATGCATGTCATCAACATATTGACACATACAAATACTGTTCTGTATAATTCTTCCGTCTCTCCGTTATTGGTACTTTTTCCACTGCGAGTTGCGGGTGCACGGTCTTGGCAGGGTTGGCAGCAGGATTGTATCATGCAGAATTTAATGGTGGTTGAGAGGACGTTTCCTGTTGCAGCGGCTTTTAGGGCTGACTTGATGGGTGTATGGGCTCGGATGAGGCCGCCGGCATACTCAGATCCTCCTTTATCTACTTGATAGGACTCTCAAGGTTAATTGAATTATTATAGAATGTATTCTCCACCATTGTTACACTTTTGCGAAAATATGCCTCAGACGATCTTCTGCCTTGAACAAGTCTTTTCGTGTCCTGGGGTTGTGATCTTGGCAGCTGACAATCGTCCTACATGACTAACTTGATCTCACCAGGATTAGGCATCAATCCTCCTGTTGTAGCTCGCGCATCATGTGATATAACCCAGCAGCAGGCAACACAACCAAATCGAATGAGGCCTTCCATCATGCGACAGGCACGCAAACACAGCCACAGACGTATCTCAAGTTGTTTGGTGCATCAAGAGTTGCACTGCATCTGCAAGATCTCAAGATCAAGGCCCTACAACATGCCTGCTCAAACATTGAGAGTTGAATAACCCAACCATATCCTCTGCAGAATAGCATGATATAATTGTACATCGATCCCTAGTCCATCTTCCTTTGGTCCCCGTCACGGCCCGCTCAAAAAGGGTCTCTGATCAATCCCCCGGTCTAGGGTGGATCAGCAGACACGTCACACTGCTCACACCGTCCTGCGTTACAGAACCAATTAATTCGATGCCCCGGATTTCTACAGGGCCTGTGACATGCATGCCATGGCGTCATGCCGGTCCCTGGGGCCTGTTTTATCTGTCGCTAGCTTATCTGCATCTTCTTAAGAAGAGGCCTGTACCTGAGCGATATTTGCAAAAGTGCAAGTGAGATTTGGTACATTCATTGTGAGTAAAATGCCAAAGAAAGCTCCTTCGTTGAGGTCGTCTACGAGACCCAAACCTCAGCCTGCACCAGCGCCTGCGCCGAAAAGACCGCCTCTTAGAACGCCCAGCGCGTCTTATTCGAGACCCCCGCCAAGTCATCCGCCACCAACGATAAAAAATGAGGGACCGTTAAGACCTCCACCTGGAGTAGGCGCTGCACAAAGATCGAGATCTTATGAAGCTGAAAGTCCGCGACCGCGATATCCACCTTCATCAAGCCCGAGACAATCCTACTATGAGCGACCAAGGCGAAGAGACTCCGGCTTCAGGTCTGTGTCGCCTCAAGCGAGACCACCTCCACCTGCGCCTGTACAACGAGCACTTAGACGGCGTATGACGAGAGATTCGGACTGGATGTCGGAGGATGAGAGTAGGCCTACATCTCGTCGTCGATCTCCGACTCCAGAACGACGTCAAAAGCCTCGACCTCATGGACCTGAAACACCGCCGTTCCCGCACTCCCCAAAGCCGGCGGTCGCACGTCCGCCAATGAGGTCTTACCCGACGGACAGCTCACGACATGATCCAAGGAGACGTCCATCTTATGAGCCACCGCCTTCCCCAAGACGTCCACCCGGGGCGGGAAAGAGATCACCCCCGTCAGCGTACAGACCAGCGCCTCACTTGGCCGCGGATATGCTGAGAGGGCGACCTCGATCAAGAGGAAACTCGCCGCTTCGTTCTCATGAAGCACATGACTCGGCGACAGGCAGGAGACCCAGCTATTCTGGTGGTGGAAACTCACAGCCCTCCTCTCGAAGACACTCTGTCAAGTCTCCAGAGCACAAGGAGGCCAAAGCTGCCGAGAAGCCCGCTGAGAAACCCGCTGAGAATAAGCCTAAGAAGAAGGGCTTTGACTTCATGAAACATTTCCCCCAAGCCGTCGCTGCCTACGCTGGGATCGAAGCACTAGGCAAGCACGCCGACACGGCCAAAGAATGGACAGATTGGTTCATGAAGCTCCAAAAGACACCCGAGGAGATCCATGAGTTATCGGCGAAGGCGACGACAGCAAGGGACACCATCACCCAGATCCAGAACACGCTAGAGGCACGACCTGACATCATCGAGGGGGATGATGCGAGGCCCATGCGGAGGCAGATCGATGAAGCGATCAGGAACGCGACGGCCGCGCTGGACGAAATGACCAAGCTGCTTCAAGAGATTAGCAGTGACGGGCTTGAGGGGACTATGTTTGGTGGCCTTGAGGAGTTTTATAACTCTTATAAGTACAAGGATGAGTGGGAGGAGAAGATCAAGCTGGCTGATGGTGTGCTGGAGAAGCAATTGGCAGCTCTCAGCAAGCTAACGGTCAACATTTACTCGTAGGTCATATCTCAACTTGCACCACAGCCTTTCTGACAATGATTCCAGGCGCGCTCTGATGAAACCTGCTCCTCCTGGCTTCGACAACCCAATACCACCCCCAGCTCCGGGGCAATCGTATGACTCTGCTGATGCACGACGCTCAAGTACAGCACAGCCGAGTTCAAAATCCAGGGCGGGCTCAATTGACTTGGACCCTCCTCCCGTGGGTCGATATCGGAAGTCGGTTGATGAAGACGCTGCGAGGTCCGCGCCCTCTGATGTGTCAACTGAGCCCAAGGTTGAGACCGCAAAGGATGTGACGCCGGAGGACAAGCCTACGCAACCCGAGAAAGATGCCGGTGAACCTCAGGCTCAGCAGAATACCGATGAAGCTCCCCCAGGTTCTCCTAAGGGTGTGAAGCTCAAGATTGACGATGACCTAGCCGATCTTCCAACACCGTCACCCAAGGCCGAGCCAACAGAGGTACCATTGAAGAAGGAAGAGCCCACAGGCATCAAACCCGCGCAACCGACGCCAGTGGAAGCTAAACCTCCAAGGCCGCCAGCACCTGTAGAAGACCCTGAAGAAATCCTCCTCGATGCAGCATGGAACGGCGATATCCAAGCCTGCAACTCCGCACTTCGTCACGCCTCCCCCTCAACACGCGACCAAAACGGCTTCACACCGCTCCATCTCGCCGCCGAGCGCGACCACCTCGCCATCGCAATGCTCCTCCTCGACTCCTCCGCCAATCCCAACGCTCGCGCCAATGGGGGCCGCACACCACTCCATCTCGCGGCGCGCTACGCATCAGCCGCACTCGTAGAACTACTGGTTGATGACGCCCACGCTGATCCTAATGCTCGTGCGACTGATGGACGGACGCCGTTGCACTATGCTGCTAGTGTGGCGGAGGATGGGGATGATGAGAAGAGGGAGGTTATTAGGGTGTTGAGGGATTGGAAGGCGGATCCGACGATTAAGGATAATAAGGGGAGGACGGCGAGGGATGTGGCGCAGAAGAGGGATTTTTGGGATGTTTCGGCGACGTTGAGGAGGGCGGAGAAGAGGTGGGAGGAGGAGCATCACCAGAACTGGTTTCAGAGACATGGACTCAAGCGATGAGAAATCGAGTGATGGGTTTCATGCTGGCACTCACGGCCAGATCTAAGCAGACAAGTCAGAGCTATCTATGCGAGATTCAGAATAGGCACTGTGGTATTGTATCAATAGAAACTACGCAAGCAAAGACTAGCGCCCGATAGACAGACAGACATTTATGTACAGGTAAAGAGAACCGTAACTACATAGGCGTTCGCACCTCGCCTTTCACCACATTCCGATTACTTCTTCATTTCCGTTTGTTGCTTTGCGTCACTACCCTCCGCTGGATTACCTGCTCTCAGCTCTGCATTAGGCTTCATCTGAGAAAGCTCGAACTTGTAGAATCCCTCGAGCACCGTGTGCGGGCCCATCTCCAAGGGATAATCTGAAGGCGCTGACTTTAAGTTGTATGGCACGAACTGAGGTAGGTACTCATCATCATCTCCAGGCAATGTATACGGCGCCAGATTGGGCTGTAGCCATGACCACTCGCCCTTGTCCGTGAGGGCGGGAATGCATGCTTCAGCCGTGGTCTGGTTCATGGGCTTCTTCCATGAGTCGAGACTGGTATCGATGCCTGGAAGGTCTGCTCGTGTGAGGACAGGTCCACCGCGCAAGAGGATGCGTAGCTTCTTGAGGGTCTGGTCAATGATCCACTGGGGAAGCTTGAGGGTTGTTGACGGTAGAATACCCGTGGCGATGTGAACGGGCTGGTAAGGGTCGACGATAGCGCCGAGGACAACTGTTGAAGGATGGTTCCAGATGCCGCGATGATAGGCTGCTGCCGCGTCGTACTCTTTGGCGTATTCTTTGGTAGGATCAGGGATGCACTTGGAGGGATCGACATGCATTGGTGAGAGATACACCTTGCTCGAGCTGGGAGAGGCGAACGAGTCTGGTTTCTGGTTATCGCCTGCGACGATGTTACGTCCTGGATAACCGAACTCGGTGTAGACGCAATTGATGTCGGGGACTTTGTCTGTAACGCGATCTTGAGGCTGTGGAATGGGAGCAGGCTCGACTGGTTCAGATGGCTCTGGCGATGGAGGAAAGTAGCCGATAAGTCCATCACGCAGATTCGACTTGTCGCCAAGAAGGACCTCAAACTTGTACTCGTCGAGCTTGATCTCCTCCTTCTTTAACATATCCTGGTAGCTCTGCGACTGCATCACAGGCGTGGCAAGTTCAAGGTTCATACCAATATTGACAAGCGCGAGCGGACGTCCCACCATATTGAGCATCTGTGCATCGCCAGTCAAAGGGTCGTTGTAAATATTCTGGCACGCATCAGCAAGCATTGCCCATAGACCAACGAGGAACTTGGCATCAGACATGCGCTTCATGAGCTGCTGAAGCTGCGACGACTCATTGGCTGCTTCAGACATGTCACCCTCGGCATAGTGAACCTGCCAATATGCCTTGCCGTGGATATTATCCGGCACCAGAGCTTCGCCCATACTTTCACCAGCAGCGTTGTAGACTTGGATGCCCATGGTGCGGAAGTCAAGCATTAACCAGCCCCAGACAGGATCCTCGTACTCTGTGGTCGGGCGCCAGACATGATGTCTCCGACCGATGCCTCCTTCATAATCACCACTGAAGAACTGCGTTGTCTCGTGGTGCGCAGCAACGTCAGCGGAATTGACCACAAATTGAACGTTGAGTCTAGCGTCTTGATTGATGCGATGGCCGAGCTGGAAGAATTGCGAGCAGTGCTCTTCGTCTAGTTCAACACTGTTGGCAAAGCCTCCGCCCTCTGCTTCGTTCGGTTGACATGCGATTGTGCGGCCGAGGCAGGGATATAGGGGCTTTGCCTTGTTGATGATATCTGGTGTGTGGATTGGTGAGACGACCTGGCCGAATTTATCGACGATATTGAACTTTGTGAAGCGTGCTTGACCGTGGGTAACAGGCTTGAAGTCCCGTTCTGCCTTGTCAATGGAACAAACGTCTTCTCCGAATGGAGTGACATCGTGACCATTTTCCGACTCAAGCAATGCATTGAGAAGGGATTTCTCTTTCTCATTGCGCGCAGGATGCGTCTCGGATTCGTATGGAGAAACGTGGATTCCACCGTGAAGAGTAAGAAGCTGATCCGTGAAACCGTCAAGATTTCCGGATACGAGATTGAGACTCTTCAGGGCCTTCTCTAGTTGAGAAAGAATCGCGGTCTTTCCACCTGCTAAGCCTGCCTTCTCGAGAGACTCGTTGTCTAGCTTGTCCAGAAGCTGTTGCGCCAACGTTGTCATGGCCCACTCAGCATTGGGACGTAGAATACTTCGTCCGGAGACAGTGCGCTTATGTAGATCCATCATGTCGAATGAAGAGATGTTGACTCCGGGAGCGATTCTGTAGTCTGCAGTACCATCGCTTAATCTCTGTAGTGTCCAGAATCGCTTGGGTAGATGGTAGTACTCAACCTCCCACTCCAGGAATAACACACGGCATGGCTGCGTATCATTCCAGTGAGTGTCGGCTTTGTTGTAGTAAGCAGGTCTAGGCGCCTTCATCTTCTCTGGATCGCCGATACTCAAGGCATATGCCCACTCTTGCATTAACGCATCAACTCCGACACGGACCCAACCTGGTGCCGTGTAGTTGAGAGCGTTGAGGCTGTCCAGAGACTCAAACAAGTCGGGAAGTCGCATGAGGCCCTTGTTTGACTTTTGCGCATCGGTGATCTTCTTGACCAGTTCTGGGTTCTGGAAGAAGAGCTTCATACCGTGGACCATGCAGAGCTGATGATTCGCATCGCCTGACTTGGCTCCTACCAGCTCCTTCAACCACTGCTGTACCAGCTCAGCGCCCTGCTTTCCAGTGAATGGCAGTGAGCTCAGTGGCCTAGCATCGTTGTTCTTCTTGACAAGAAACTCTGAAGGCCACGCTGTACCAAGCCCGCCCATGACGATTGAAGGAGAAGTACGGCTGAAGAACTCTGATCTAGCAGTGGCATGCATCTTTTCAGGGTCGGCAGGTACTAGGTTCTGATTATACCTGCTGCGTAATTCTCTGACGGTCTTCAGAGCCGCTAGGTCATCGCGGATTCTCTTGCTGCATTCCGCGCGAATTGAGGGCTCCGCCCATCGACCTCCTGTTACACGAGCACGACGCTTCCACCACTCGCAGAAGAGGCGATGACGAAGGTATCCTTCCTGACGGTCCAGAGCATCTATGTATGCTTGAAACCTATCCGCTTTGAGCAAGGCTGTCATTTCTTTCGCGGTAGGAACATGTAATTCCTTCATCTTGTTGGGGTCAATGGCCTGGTCATTTCCATCTGCTGAGACATTGTCATTGTTGAAGCGCCATTTCTTGCCTCCATCCGTAGGCTTGAAACCCGCCCTGAGGTTCTGCGGTACGTGAGCGTCGAGAAGTCCGCCTTGACCGGATTGTCCAATGGCCATCTTCATCTCGTCGATGAGCGCAATCCAGTCCGTGTTGCTCCAGGGCTTACGCTCCTGGCTCTGATTGGCGGCTTTCTTTTCCACGGCGATTATTTCCTCTGGCAAGGCATGAAGATATGCCTCGAGCGCTTCCAGTGAGTCTGAGCCCATAGCTATGGGCTGCTTGTTGCTCACGTTCCTGGCGATATTGAGCGCCTCGGATTCTTTTGGTGGTGCATCTCTTGTCCACTTGACATTGTACATGGCACCGTGGGTGATAGACTTTCTCTCGTCATGCTGCGAATGGAATGTTGAATGGTAGCCAAACACAGCGTAGGAAATAGTCGCAGACGCAGGCTGAATGATCTTGCCTGCACTATCTTTCCAGCTGACATCGTCGTGAATGGAGAAGACATTCGAGTTGTGATGCTGGAAGTCTGGGAACAGAGGATTGGCAGAGTCTAGCAATGCTAACGGCGAGTGGTAAATGCCATTGGGATCAGGATCATTCCAATCATCGTCGAACTTGCGCCTCATACCCATAAACACATCGACCTGTTTTTCCACTGAGACTTTCTGGTCGATGAAGGGAGAAGCCTCCGTCTCGACATCGAAAGTATCGTCTGTGGAAGGGTCAAAATGTCCGCCAAAATGGCGGATGCGATTGCTCTCAACTATGAAAGCCGCCAACGCAGGAGCACCTGGTTCCGAAGCTTCAGTAATGCATCTGAAGACTATCCAACGATCTGGCACATGTGTTTGCTGTCACTGGTCAGTCATGACAGTTTCGACACGATATTGGATGATTGCTACACTTACTGCGACCTCTCCTGCCTTTTCATCGTCAGTATCTTCCGTTTTTCCATTACGGAAATGCTGTGGCAGCGTCCAATGTAGATAGACGCCCAATCGCTCTTTGCGCAACATGCCATCATAGACATTTTGATCATTCTTATCAACTTCCGGTCTTTTTGTGATATCCGCAATTCGAGAGTTTGAGTACCATGGATACGCGCCGTCAATGTCAACATTGGGGATCGCATCTGGCGCTGAGAACTCTCCAGACAGAAATGACGAGTTGTCAGGTCTACTTAGTGGTGCGATAAAGTGCTCTTTGTTAAAGATGTGCTGATTGAGAATGAAGGCATCGAGGTTCATGGACCAGCAATCAATGTCTGTGGCCTTCTTGATGGGCTTTTGTGGTTTGGGGGCGTCTGGCGTCTCCAAGTAAATTGGAGTTTCTTGCTCATCTTCTGACACATCTGCTGGGTCGACTGCTGGAGTTTTAGAAGCCATCGTCGTTGTCATTGTGAGAGTATGCGCCAACAAACTTGATGGAGAAAAGACAGTGGTTTGGTCGTATGTTGGTGATAGTGAAGATGGTCGTTATGGTCAATGGCGAGTAATCAACCTCACTGGCAATCAGATGCGCAGCACTAGATACCCTGTCAGTTCTAGCCATCACTAGTATCTAATAGCACGGAAGCAACACTCGTAAGATGCTAGCTAGGGTTTATCCAGCTTGCGATACGCGACTGAGACACGCAGGCCGAGGCCCAGTTACCAACCACTCTTTCAGGGTCCAGTCCTCAAGTCATCAAACAGTGCGACACACACGGTATACTCATGTCCCCCAGCGGAACATTTCCCCCAGAGGCCTACGGGGAGAACGGCAACACACTACCAAATGCTTGGTTAGCGTCTCCCTGTTTCCCCTTATAGCGGCTGGCTGAACGGCCACTAGCGGCCCGGGAGCTGGGACGCTCGCTAAGAAACGCCTAGTCCCAAGGGCTAGCTCAGGGCGTGTGCATCGATTTGCCTCTGTTGCTCAACCGAAACGGAAACGCCGTATCCGCTCAAGTTCTAAACGGGCAAGTTCCCAAGCGCGTGATTTACTATTTTGATAGTTCTGATGCAGGTCTCACGTTCTAGTGATCTCAACTATATTCCGCTTGGCAGGGGATAGATGCAGCCAACATGGGCTCGAGTCTAGACACGAATCGCCTTTGAAGAATCACACGCTCCAAGGCGAGATTGGCACCATGGCCAAGTTGATTGCCATTGACAGGCTTGCTTCGTGTAAGCTCTGGGGATCCTGTGTTGTGAAGCCTTCATTCTCATTCCACATCAAATGCACCTCAATCAATTCTGCAGTTGAGCTTGGCCAACGGGTCTTCATTGAGCATTTTGCTGCCCTTCGCATCGTCATCACACTCCAATTGAAGTGGCAGTATGTCTAATACTAAGCCAATCGCGACGGCGTCGTCCAGCAGTTCCACTGCCTACGACAATGCCGACGCAAAAGCTCGTCTTTACGCCTATGAGATTCCCCCAATGCCTCCGGGCGAATACGAAATCATCACAACTCAAGAAGTCAAATCCGGCAACGACACTGAGAAACTGGTGTCAACACAACCCGTCACAGTCAAGGCGTGTCACCCATACGCCATACCACCAGAGCTCGTTCACTCATACTATCCACCAAATCTGGGCACCGTGAGCGCAACAACGCTTCCTCATATCGTTCTCAAAGGAGCGACACCTTGGGAACGGTCGCAAACATACAAGGCGGGCACTGCTCCTACCCCATGGGTTGCATTACTTCTTTTCACTGATGAGGATCTGTGTGTGCCTCCAGAGGTGACCAGCGCTGCTAAACCCTCAGGTACCCGAACATTCACACTTCCTCTGAGCCTTTTCAACAGTAATCGCTCAAAGTGGTGTCATAAGAATGACTACCTTGACACTGATGTCCCAGTCAAGGGTGATGGATCATCAGCGACTGCTGATTTTCTGTTTGTCAAGAGCAGCGCGTTCAAGATGTACTTTGAGCGTCAAGACTCAGCTGGCAAGACGGGACAGCAGGAAGGGGCGGACTTAGATCGTTATAAACTCCTCACGTACATCACGGACAGCGGTGTCAAGGATGAAAGTGGTCATGTCACCAATAAACTCAGCACGCTTATCGGTCATCGCGCGAGGCCATATATTTCAGAAGATCAGAAGATCAAAGTATATGCGCACATCGTCTCAATTGAGACCTTGGATGGCCGTATCGACTGGAAAGCTGCGAGCCAGGCCTCATCAACAGTCGCACTTGTCTCTCTGTTCTCCTGGACTTTGACCTGGGAGACGCACAACAAGAAACTTGAGATGTTCGAAAATCTTTCGAAGCAGGAGAACATTCGACCTTTGGCGATCAAGCTTTCTCCCACAAATGCTGAAAATCCAGATGATCCATCAGCTGCATGGGTCCGTCGAAGGGTCACAGAGGGATACACTATCGTGCGTCATCGCGACATCGCCGGTGAATCATCCATGGCGTTGTACCGCGGACCGCTTATTCCAGGTCTATCGCGCAAGGCGCGCATCAAGCCGAGTGTCCACGGAACAGATCTGCAAATCATCGACACATCAGCCAGAATTCTCGACATCTCGTACAACACGGCCTGGGAGCTAGGTCGAACACTGGCAGGTCGAGATGCCAAATTCTCAATGGCCATTGCCTTCCTCCGCCGAAAGCTGTGCATGAAGGCCATAACGAAGTCCAAGATCTCAGAGAACGAGGGTGTCGATAAAGCCAAAGACGCAGAGAGTGAGCAACCGCAGCTCATGCACAAGGCGGATGCCGTTGTTGATAGCGCGTTATCGAAACTTGATGGGCTTTTCAAGGGCTCTGTGGCGGCAAAGATGAAGGGTCTGCCGAGAGATGGAGATTTAAGATGGCAAGTCCCTTCTCCCGCAGCGACATCCATGGCCGCAGCGCCAGGCGTGATGACCTTTGAGAAACTGCGCAGACATCTTGAGAGTGCAGCTAAACCCTGGCTTGAAGCTAGGACTTTGGAACTATGCAAGGCTACGCCTGTCGTTTCTTCAATCCCTCAACTGGGTCTTGTGTTCAACTGGCTTATTGAAAATCTCATGTCGTTGAAATTGGTCCCAGCGACGTATCTGTTCCCAGACCCAGCTGTCCTCGCGGAAGAGAGCGTCAACTGTTTTCTCATGGATGATATTTGGATTGACGCTCTCGTCGACGGCGCGATGAGTCTAGCCAATACTATGGGAGGAGGTAGTGATCCTGTCCGAGATCTTATTCGCTGGGCTTTCAACCTGTATCTCGAAAGGGCACCAGCAGATCGTGTGCAGATCGGTGGCTCAGGCTTCATCGTCCGCAGCGGTATCGTGGAATCATTCCCCGATCTCGAGATGACAATCACTACCAAACGCCCAGGGTCAGATACAGAGATTCCTCTAAGCTGCGCGTACCGAACGCGCAACGAAGACATGATTCTCTGCCTCGTCGCAAGAGGTCAAGGACAGAGATTGGTAGACTACACTGTCAAGCTCAAGCTACCGCCACACCAGCAGCGGTACAGTTTGGGAACTGTCGGCAAAGACTCGATGACATTCGTCTGCGAGATGAAGCCATTCTTGACGATGACGGAGGAGTTCAAAAACGCTTTGCCAAAATCCGAAGTAGAAAAGAGAATCCAATGGAGCAGGACTGGTGTAATCAGTCCTTCTGGTTTCCCCATCAAGCCTATCTGGAATCATGACACCGGCGTCCTCACTCCACATCTCGTGGTCAATATGATGGACCACTTCATTGACCAAAACAAAGACCGTGTCTGGAAAAAGCCAGCTCCTGATTCTAAAGTGGTGTATACCGCGACGCAGCTACTGGAGCGCGATTACTCCATTGAACTCAATTTCAGTGTGACCGCCGGCAAAGAGAGCAAGCCTCGAAGGATCTTCCCTGAGCAGCCAGATCTTGAAGAAGATGGTCGCGAATTGGCAATTGAGCATCTACCTGAGAATAAAGAACTCAAGATCAAGTCGTGGTTTAAAAAGCTAGCCTTTTCTCAGGACTCCCCAGGCCGCAATATACCGCCGCAGTCCAACACACCTCAAAACATCGTCTTCTCCATCAAAGCTATCCCTACGCTCAAGAGCAACATCCCAGCAGGCACAGAAGTGTTTGCCATCGAAGTCACCATCCCCATTGGCGAAGATCCATCCCATCTTCTCGACCATCTGGCACCGTTACCTTCTGTGCGCGCCATTGGGCCAAGACAGCAGTGGATTGCGGCTACAACACATAGAGCGGCGACGAAAGATTCGCCTGCTGAGATGGTGGTTCACTTGAAGCCCCGTGGGACGGTTGGAGGGGGTGCTACGTTTGCGGAGGGGCTGGATGCCAGTTTCATGTTGATGAGAGCGACGGTGAATGGTGTGGTGGGTAATGATGTTGAGATTAAGACGAAGGAGGTTTATGGGAAGTGGGAGAAGACTAAGAATGCTGAGGGTAAGGAAGTTTCTTTATTGTCTACGGTTGATGTTATGGATAAATGGACGCTGCGCAAGGAATAATGAGGAGGGTTTTGTATAGATTCAATATTTTTCTCGACTTTCACTGGAATTATCTCACTCGAAAGTCGGTTTTCTTTTCTGAAGTGTACCATACTAATCGGGCTCGGTATCCAAATATCCTATCTTCAAACATCCACCCCGAAGTACTTATTCATTACCGAGTAAAAGAAAGAAAGTCTAGAGAGGGCTCTATCTTGAAGATTTCTCAATAGACTTCAGCGTCTCTACCAACCTGGGCGGCCGTTCATTCAGCATAGAAACTCCAATCTATTCACGAGAGGCAGCCTTAGGGTAGATCCTAGCCAACATCAGCCGCAGCTCTCGCCCCGAAAATTCTCACAGGGCACTTACACAAACAGTCTAGGGCCATGCACTCCTGTAAGGTCAATGGCCGACGCCAAACCCCTAAAAGCTTGTCTTGCACCCCCCCGGAGAAATGGTTCGAGACCCTGCATGCAGCTAAAGCTCAGCTCTCGTCTTGCCATCCCAAAATGGTCTTCCCCTCCACGTGGAGGATGCTCTTTTCGATAGTTTCGTTTTATCTAAGACGAAAGAAGAGCCGACGTTTGTTTACGCCGCCTATCACGTAGCTCCTTGAGGGCCGTACCGACGCCCACATCGCGAGAACGCCTAGACTCTACGCACGAACCAACGGCTGATGCTATACGCAAGCGCCCGCTCCCGGAGACTATTGATTCACGCATTGGCTTTTCGAATAGCGGAAACTCCGGTCTTACAATTGGAGCTAGTCGCTGCATGTCTCGAGTAATATGTGATGGCTGGAAGAAAGCTGCATACACCGATTGGGGAGTATTGGCTCTCTTGCATCTGAGCAATTGGAACCCTGATGCCGCTCAAGTGACTTACACGAGCAGGGATAGACAAGGGGCGACGCCAGTGTTCTAGGCCATGGCTGAAGGCTGTATCCGAAATAGCTTGCAGTCCGGGGTTGTCCAGCCTTGATCGGCATGGACTCTGCTCGGCCTGCGTGCGCCTGAGTATCTGGCCGTTCATCTCATCCAGCTCCCCAAGTGACAGACCTTGGCACTGAATACAGTCTTTTTCTAATCACAATCTTTGTTCATAGCAGACGAATGCTCATCTCGAGCATCGCAGCTTTGACGAAGATTCAATGGCCCACCGTGTTCATGGAAGACGATCGGCCAGCGACAAATGGCCGCCGTCGCTGCCAGACCAGCAAGAGACTCTGGTAGACAAGACATTTGTGTTCGGTGCTGATGAGCTTATTTCTTCGACCTTAGTTGGGCGAGGCAGCTTGCTTCACAAGCCTGGCAGGCTAGTAACGCTCAAAACCCGTGTAAGTGATTTCATCCCACTGTCGCAAGCATAAATTAATTGAGCATCATTAGTCTATAACTTCAAAGAGCTCAGACTCTGATGAGAATGCACAAGCAGAAGCTGCTGGTGGTATCAGAGTCGTGAGCACTCCTGGGCGTTTCTTTGGTGAAAGGGACTGGACGCGCTCTACAGTGAAGCGCAAACAGGACCATGCTTCATTAGATGCCGATTTTGATGACCATTCTGGGCATAATCATCGTGAGCGTCACAGGCATCGTCAAGTCAAGAAATGGCTGGAAGATGATGAACCGCGCGATGACGTTCCGCGTCGTGCCAAACCGGGTAGAAGATCACTCGGCCATGGTCGGCCGGTGATAGGAAGGGTTGGCGATGGTGACAAGCGACCCCGAGCTCCTTCTGGAGGTTCTCGCTATGCGTCATCTGGTACCCAGACAGCCGGCGGATCAGCATCACCTCCTGCTGGCGACAGGCCTGTGCTTCCTGGACAGACTGGAGGTGACAAGTCTGGAGGGACTGGTTCTGGTAGTCCATCTACCAGCTTGCCCACCACATCTCCAAAGGCAGGAAACGTTCAGACGCCGAGCGTAGTCTTGCCTCCAGTCACAGCAGTAGACCCAAGATTGGCAAGTCCTTCTGCTGGCCCCGTGGCTCCAGGAACCATTGCTGGACCTGTTGTTCCTGCCGTCAAGCCCGATGTTCCCATTCAGTCAGGGCCAGGTCTCCAGCAACCTGACCACACTGGAGATACTACAACTTCACCTTCGGCTCCTCCAGCGTCGAGCGGACAAAACCTTCCACCACCAGCCTCAGTCCCAGGCGGCCCAGCTGTGCAGCAACCTACCCGTCCTGGAGACGTCGCCACTCTACCCATAGATCCTCCAGTATCGAGTGAGCCAAAGGTTCTGCCACCAGCCACAACCCCAAGCGGCCCTGCTGTTGTACCGGTCACGGACCCGGCAACAAGAGCGCCAGGCTTGCCTCCCCTTCCGCAAGATCTGACCCCTCTAGAAGACCAGTATATGCTCGCAGCAACTGGTCAATCAACTCACATCCGCGGCGCAGCACCCGGCATCAGTGCTGGCACAGTCCCGCTCGATCACATTGTCTTTGCAACTCCAGACAGCGGAACTCAGGCGTTTCTGACAGCGTCTGGACCCATCGTCTTTGAGACATCCCTGGATTCAATCAAGTTAGGCGTTAGCGAGTTCGATTTCTCGTTGAGCGATTCGCTGAGACAAGACTTTGACTTGACGTGGAAGCTCGATGGAGAGACATCGTACCTTCAGAGCGCTGGTGTCAAGTTACAGCTTGGACCAGACGGGAAGTCTCTCGAACTAATTGACGTCAAGTTCAAGGTGGCCAAAGACGCAAAGAGCGCCCCGCTTGTGTTTTCAGCCGATGCCAAAGTACTAAACGAGGAGTTTGAAACTGGGTTCACCGATGTATCCAGCGATACCAGTATCACTACCCGAACTGGTATTGATCGGTACCCTGGCCATCTCATTCTGGGCTTAGAGACTAGTTCTGCCAACGGTGGATTTGAGAATCTTGCCGATCTTTGTGCAATCGCGCACATAAGCCCCAAGACCTGGCTGAAGACATTGCTCAAAGGGACCACGATCAAATTCGGTGGCTTAGCTGGCACTCCAGCTCGCAACGCAATGTGGTATATTCCAGGCTCAGGATCCGGATGCTGTATTCGTCTTGAAGCTTCCCTGGATCTCAACGAAGGAATAGTAAAGACACTGAACAAATATCTCTCCGGCTGGAATGACCACATCCCTCCCATGTCTGTCATTGCCAAACGGATTGTGTCTTCTTCATCTGGTCCTTGGGGAGATGCCTTCACAGTGGGAGAGCTCATCATCGCTGCAGAACCAGAGTTCAATGGTGAGAAGCGAGCACTGGGTATGTATGTATCGATCGGGGAAGATCATATCAATGTGTTCTTTGTGTGCTACTCCAAAGCTCTTCAGTGGGCAGCTCTTAAGGCCTGGATCAAGAAGAGCTGTCCTGAAGTGAGTAATGCTATTGACAAGTTGGAGAAAGTTCTTTCCAATACTGGTCATGGATCTAAAACTCAGAATGCTAGTACATCTCACATATACTGGAGAAGAGTAACCATTACACTTCAGAACAACGAGAAGGATAGCATAAATCTATCCGGTATGTGCCTGGAGCTCGAGGCTTCTATGCAAGTGCTTGTGCCCAAGGACAAACATTCAGTGTTCGCCATGGAGTTCACCTGGACCAAGGACACTGGTGAGTTCTCAGGCGAAGGTGAATTCAGTGGTATTGGGAACGTATTGGGACAAGGAAATCCTCCACTACAATATTACATTGACTACGAGCGGTGGGATCAGTTCTCTTACCTCGACTCATCGGAGCCATATATGTCGCTACGCTGCCTCGACAGTAGCTTCGCGCAGAACCTGCCATTCGGTGTGCCAACCGAGATTACCGAGGCCGGTCTTTATGTCTCCAACGAGAGTCTGCGCGTTAGTGGTCGCCTTGAAGCTTTAATCGGAAAGCCAACTGAGACCTCAGTCGTCTCGGATCCTTCAAAGATCCCGTCCCTACAGATCGATCACTCCATGCTAGACTTCTCTTTCAATTATGTTTATGCCTCAAAAGCCCTAAACATCGTTCTTAGCGGCACCATAACCCTCCTTCCATTCAAGGAAAATGATTACCCAGCGTCACTGGAGGCCGTGATAAAATACTCGTCAGAACAGAGCCAAGTGTCGTTCAGTGCGTATGCATCATATGTACCCATGACGGCCTTGCACTCTTTATTCGCTGCTGGTGAAGAGAGGATGCATGCGATGTCTATCCTGGAAAGCATTGAGCTGCAGCGTATCGCTTTCGACATCAAGACGGGCAAAGGAAAGCCAAATGAGGTCGGCTTTGAAGCTAAACTGAAGATCTCTAGCATTCTACTGGAGACGACTTTCAAGCGTACGGATGCCAGCACTTGGGCTCTCACTGCCGGATTACATAAAGAAACGTCTACTGGTAAAGCATCAAAAGAGTTCACACTCGGCGACGCTGTGCAGAAGCTCTTGGGTCAGGAAGTCCTAGACATCCTACCAGACTTCGTCACCGGTACGACGTTCAAAGCGTCCAATACTGGCGACGATAAGTTCAACATTGTCGTGACTCGTCTGAATGGTACAAAGTCACATCTACTTTTCGGTGCAGAGCTCAAGTTTGGCATGATCCACGTCCAATTTGCACAGCTGGCTCCTATCACCGGGAAGACAGACAAGCCATCTCCTGTCAAGAGACTGATACGCGTGTCTCTGGGTCCTTTGCCATCGATCTCGAAACTGCCTATCCTCGGAAATCTGGACATACCGTTTGATGCGCTCGAGTTCCTCTGGGTCAGCACCATGTTCACACCCGAAGATATCAACACTCTGAACGGAAGTGCAAAGATGTTCCGGGAACAGCCGTTGAAGATGAGACCCGAGGATAAAGAGTTATCTGAAGGATTTCATTTCCGTCTTGTTGGTAGCCAAGGTGTATTCCTTGATCATGTATTTGGCCAAGATAAGCGACAGAAGAAGAAAATGGCTCCGGCAGATGCGGTTGGTCCAGGCTCCAACGCAACCCTTGCACCCGCACAGGAGAAAAAACCATCCGCAGAAGCAGCTGTTCCCAGTGGTGGCGGACCAGCGACCACTGCTGCGCTGGCAAAGAAGAAGGGACCCCTCACCCTCTCTGGTATCTCATTGTCCTACGAGGGCGGTGTCTTACGTATCCATCTTGATGCCAGTGTTCTCATCGGGCCAATTAGTGCTGGTATACAGGGTCTCAACCTTGTGGTCAGACTCGACTCTGAGAAGATCCATGGACTCCACGACATTCTACATGTCCCAATTGATGTCGAGGTAGAGGGATTCGACATGGCATTCACTCGTATGCCGATCCAAATCGCAGGTGCTCTACACCACAAACCTGGTACCAAAGCGTACTTTGGAGGCGTTGCTATCTCTTTGAGCACCTTTTCCATTGCAGCACTTGGCTCATATGAGCAAGTCCCAGCCAACGCAGCCGCTGGTACGCCAGAATACGATTCCTTCTTCATCTATGCGATGATGGAAGGACTCATTTTCACGATGGGCTGGGCTGAGGTTCGTGGTCTCATGGCTGGTTTTGGCTACAACTCTCGTCTCCGGCTACCTAGCGTGGAGCAACTGTCAAAATTCCCACTCATCCAGGGATTCGAAAAAGAAGGAGGATTCAATATGAACCAGGCTATACAGTCACTGACAGGCCCTGATGCTTTCGTGACGCCTAGTATGGGCTCGATTTGGCTGGCACTTGGTCTTGTCATCCGAGCTTGTGAGGCTATCGACATGCGTGCTGTTGCAACAGTAGCTCTCGGACCAAATCAGACTGACATTGGTTTAATTGCTCGTGCAACCGCTACCCTCCCTCGACTCGCGACTCCTGATAAGGCCCTTTTTCTCATTGATCTCTCTGTGGTTGGCAAACTCGACCTTGTCAATGGCGAGCTCTCAGTTGACGGTCTCATCAATCCCACTTCTTTCATCCTCAACAAGGATTGTAGACCATCGGGTGGCTTTGCCATCAGGAGTTGGTTTGGCAAGAATAATCCACATTCAGGCGACTGGGTCGTCAGTCTTGGTGGTTATCACCCTATGTACCAGGTTCCAACGCATTACCCTCGTCCACAGCGATTGGGTATCTCGTGGACGCTCAGCTCAAACCTCAAGGTCACTGGCAATGCATATGCAGCTATCACGCCAGGAGCCATCATGGCGGGAGGAATGCTTCAGGCAGTCTTCTCTGCTGGTCCTCTTGGTGCACACTTTGATGCCCATGCCGACTTCCTGGTCAACCTCAAGCCGCTACACTATGTGGCCGACATGGCAGTGTCTGCAGGCGTCTATTATGAGATTAGAGTCTGGCGCTTCAGAAAGAAGATCTCTGTCAATGTGGGAGCTTCTCTACACCTTGAAGGACCGCCAATCCATGGCCAAGTACACTTTGATTTGTCCGTGGTCAGCTTCACCGTCAACTTTGGTTCTGGAATCTCTGAGGGCAAGAAAGCGATCAGCCTACGTGAGCTTTTGGATCTTGTGCTACAGGAAGCAGGTGAGACACGGAGAAAGGATGACAATGCCATCGTTAATCCTCATACATTCACAGCTGTGTCTGGTCTTCTTGGAGATGACAAGAAGCAGAGTGACACAGTCAACAAAGCCCCGCCTAACAAGGTGTCTGCTGAGAAAGAGCGTTGGCACGTCCGTGGCGACAACTTCATCTTTTCTGTTCGAAGTGCGGTGCCAGCCAACTCCATTGGAATCGAGGGTCGTGGTGCTTCGCAATACACCGGAGACTCCATTATCAGTAGACCCATGCAGATGAAGAAGGAGACAAGCGAATCTTCAAAGATCAAATCGACGCTGGGCGTCAGGGTCCGGAATGTCAAGGAGGACAAGACCGTTCCATTCCGCGAAGTAGCCAAGGTTGAAGATCAGCTGCCAGCCAACTATTGGGGTCCCTACTCTGAGAACACAGCAGACTACATGAGACCTGAAAGGATGCCCCCGACAGTCTCCCATCTCGTTGGTGCAACTCTGGTGCCGCCACCACCTGCTGCTCCTGAGCAGTCCATCCCCGTGTTCAAATCCATGCCAGAGACCTACCCAGCTTCGAAATGGAAGCCCGAGAAATTGGAGAAACGGGTTCGTTATCTCGATCACGCAAATGCTAGAGACAGCGTCAAGTGGTCTCGCGTCAAGGGTGCCATGGGTTTGGAACCCGAGGCAAAGAGGGAGAAGCCTCCCATGGATCCAATCCTACTGACAGAGACCGGGGCGGCAAAGCTGGCTGCTACTACTAAACCTCTCTTGACCAAACCATACCGTCAAGGTATTTTGGATAGCTTCATCAGCCTGGCCCACGGTGGTGAAGACGAGGAGAGCCGCAAGGTGCAGAAAGCCTACAAGGGCATTGGTGATAATGTGCCCGATGTCATCTTGAACGATCCGCAGCGCTTTTACATCGGTCCTCCAACAGTCTTTTGCAACTAGAGTTTACTGCGGAATGTGTTTTCTACATGTATTGATCGATTTTAATTTCCTTGTTGCTTACAAATGTGTATATATCTACTGCAATTAAGCCCGCTATCGTTTGTCTGATGCGTCTTAATCGATCCTTGCGTATGATCGAATTACTTAGCACTTGCACTCAATCATTTAGCTAAGATATCTCAATTGCCTTATAAGCTAAGGAGCAAAGCCTCAGAAACGCTGTGCTAGTCAAAGAGAACCTCGATCTCGATAGCCAGCTAGTGAAAAAGGCGAGACCTCTGCAAAGCCTTCGCTCTGGCCGTGTCAGTCGGACCAAACCCGCCGGATGGCCGAGTCAGAGCGATATTGCGCCGTCAAGCCGATTCAATATCTCTAGGCTTGTGATCGACGCTCTTTGGTCTCGGCCTGCCCAGTTTACAATAAGATGGTGCATTTGTTTTAGCCAGCCCGGTCTGCTACACCCCGGTCGGATCATCTTCTACACCCCAGGTGTGAAGCGACCTTTGAGCTGCAGCTTCCCGAACTATCGATTCCTAGCCCCATGCTCTGAGACCACATACGTACTCTTATCAGGTTAAGTAAGAGTCTCGACCAGCTCAGACTCTGAAATTGTGGCCCTTGAGCATTCTTAAATGACTTTTTATTGAAGAACATTACTCAAAACCACATTGGCTGTACGTTATTTGTGTGACCAGCTAGGACAGGCCTCTCAAACCTGCAGTCTTTTATACACTCCGAGCGTTTGAAGCGCAGTGCCAGCAGTTGCATCACCTTCATCTTTCATTTTCAACTTTCCTAGACAACCTTTACCACTATCAGCTCCATCCAACTATTGCCGCAACCACGAATTCTGCAATGACTACCAATAGAGACTGGCAGAAAGGTCACGAGAAGAAAATCAATGACAACCAAAGAAACTATGGCAATAACTACCCTCAGCACGAGACGATAATAGCAAGGGTGATAGGCAGCACATCGGGCAGGGCGGTACTCCATAATGGTGTACCTGTTACAGATAGGGACCGTTCAAATCTGCGACCAAACCATTGTAGGCCAAATACTCCAAGTATTTCCCATACTCAAGCTGATTTGTAAAACATAGGCTACAAACTTCGTAACAAACCCATTGATGACCAAGTCCCCCCCTGGAATGGACCCAGTCCTGGAATTGATGAGGAACTTCATTACAACTGTATGCATTCTCGTTCCCGCGAAGCAGGATGTGCGATCTCTAATGTTTATACAGCCTTCGCGCCCACAGGAGAAGTATACAAGTATTTGCCATGTGCACCTTACGATGATGCAGCAAATATACTCGGTTTTAAAAAGGTTCGCGGAGTTGATACCATAATGGAAAGAACAGGTCCTTATCTTGAGCGTGCTGTAAGAGCCCTTTACGTTTCTGACTTCGTATCAGACAAACTAATTCCGTTTAGGAAGCCTTTGCACCATACAGACTGCTCCTCTATCGTGGTTGGATTAAGAATCAACCAGCGTTAGACGACAAACACCGTTTTATATACCTGGCACAGAGTATGTCAGGCGATGTTGGAGATTGCTTCATACGACTCGAAGAGGTCCATAACCGCATGAGAAACGAAGTAACTCCCTATATTCAAGATTGCCAGAAGGCTATCGAAAGTAGAGCTGCTGATCGACGCTGTCTCAACTTTCGTTGCTGGGCTGTTGGAGGGAGGGTTTCTACCTCGGATGAGCAAAAGCTTTTCGACAAACTCTTCAAGTTTGTTCGGCAGAATGAAAAAGCCGACCATGTTGAAGAGTTTCGCGTTTGGGCAGGTAAGTTGATCATGGGCCCTGAAGTGAGCTGTCAACTAAAGTAGGCTACAGAGATACTACGAAGGTCACAGGGTGATAAACTGGCATCAAAAGAGTTCTTCGGACGCTATTGGGATGCCGTTATTCCTAACCAAGACATGCGGATTCTAACGGCTGGAATACGAATCGTCGTGTCGGAGGCGTACTTTTATGAGAAGGGTTATGGCACGCTAGCCAAAAAAATAACCAAAAAGGTCCGCGATGACATAAGAACTGAGGTATGGGAGGCGATCGAACGTGTCCTTGAAACACCACGCCTCAAGTTCAAACCTACACTGTCCGTTCAGAACGTCATATTCCATCGTGATGTCGCGAAACTACCCGATGGATGGAATGATCTTGAAGTTGATGAAGCTGAAAAGCTCAACAATAACGGATGGAGGGCTCTTGAGCCGCATCCCGGAGGTCTTTACTACATCCTGGTGGACTGTCCAGTCATGGACTTCCTCTGCAGCAGCGCTCGCGACAAACCGCTGTGGCGTCCAGGATACAACCCTCCAACCAAAAGGTATTCTGAAAAACTTCACCAGCTTCTGGATAAGTGTGGTAAAACCGCACCAACGACAACTTATATTACACAACAGAGTATTGCCGCTGCTGGGAAGGGCAAGAGGAACCCGACACAAGATAGATGCGTAGCTACGAATGCGTTTTCTGCGAATGTGGTATGTTATCCTGCTTTAATACCTATTCACATGTAAAACGACCGTTCTGACTTCCGCAGGCAATGGTGACAGCATTGCCTACTATAATTCCCGACCCCACCAAGGCAAAACAGATGAGAATTGCAGAGGTATACGGTTGTTATCCCCGGTGAACGAAGATGATACTAATAATTACAGTGGCTTCATAGATCAGCTTTCAGCTACGGAGGGCTCGAGGAAGGGATTCTGGAATCCTCTCAGGTCGCCAACAATCTCGTACTCGGAACTCCTGACACTAATACAGTCATGATGAGGCAAGCGAATCACTGTATTCCGCCTATCGAGAAACTTGACTGACTTTTATAAGATACGAGGCATTTGTTAAGCGACTTGCATACTATTCCAACCAGAAGAAAGACGACCGAGTCATCGTCGATACAGAGATAATTTACAAGAATCTCACAAATCCATGGCAAAAATGGATGGGAGACAATAGTCACCAGTACAGTTGGCTGGCTCCGGAGCTCGAATACAAGTACCAGAATGACCCAATCAGTAAGCCAGTGAGTTAAAGCAATAGTAAATCCCAGTAAAGTGATACGTTTGAGTACTGACTTATCCCGGCGCAGAACGTCTCAATGATTCGGTCTTTCTATCCTTACAACCGTGAGGGCTCCATGATGTTCCAAGCTCTTCTAGACAAGTCTTTGGAAAATCAATGCTGGGGGTGGGAATGCTGGGGCGAAAACGCTGTCGCGAAAGCGCTCCTAGAGTCAACAGCGGTGGAAGGAGATCAAGAGGGCCTGAACAAAGACGATTTGAAAGATCGGCTTAGACGAACTTTGAATGGACACCAAGAGGGTCCAATGCTCGAGACGGAATTGGACACTGTGGTTCAACAAAACCTGGGTTGAAGCGGCTTTGAACATCTTGATAGCAGCCCGTAAATTTCTGATAATATTTATTCACTATCTCTTTTGAGTCTTTCCGCATCAACAGTGTATGGCGGCCTATTGCTAGCACTCAGCCAAGTCCCGCCATGTAAGACAGCCTATTCTTGTTAATACACTAAAAACTTTCAAGCCGCGGAGCAACCTGCCGGCAGTCTTTATCAGGAGGCAATTTGCACGAGGAGCCTACCTGACATGGCACGGATCGAACGATGGGAACTCGGGTTCAGAGTGCGGAACCCATGGAGGCTACTGAGAGATTGTTTGGACGCCCCTGTCTCGAACTTCACGCCGCCCGTGACTACGACGGGATATCGAAACTATGCATCGGTGACCCCCGGATGTGATTGTGGCTTTCCATGGCTTCTAGATTCAGGTGTTGCGCGCGGAATGGTATCTTTCCGGTCTCGCATTAATCTTGAGAGCTGAAAATATTGATTCGAGCCTTCGGTCAGAGCGTTGCCTTTGATAGATAGCGGGGTCGAAAGAGGCGTCCCCGTTATGTGCTGAAAGGACCCTTACCCTTGCACTACATTAGTGCAGTAGGTAGACTAAGTTACGCCTTGCAGCACGCGAGCTTTGCGGGATGAGGCGGCCCTGTAGCGCTGACGGGGCGCGTCTCGTACTCCGTGTGCGATACCAAGCACAGTACATGTGCGACTTACACCCGATTGTTAGCCCCCTCCACACCCAGACCAGTCTAGACAGAACAAGATGCAGCTGAAATGGAACTATCGAAAAATAAGCATGAATAGAGTGGCTGCGTTACGAGGAATTGACTCCGATGCCTGTTTCGATGAAGCGATGCAAGAGACTGGCTCCCTTGCGGCATTGCGCATGCTCATTCTCCGTTCCCCAGTTCATTCATTCACTTCTCGCTTTTTCCCTTCAAGAATTCCACAATCACATTTTAGTCTGAGAAGTTGAGATATCACCAAGAGCTCGAGTTTGACTGAGGTTGAGACCGTGTCAGAGTCGTCGCAATGCTGCAGTCTCCTCGTAAGTGACCACGACAGACCTCCAATTGACATTGAACCTAGCAATTAATACTAACTCCTATGGCAGAAGCAGAAGAGGTTGCGCCGCAACTCCCAAAGGCTGCAGAGCCCTTGGTAGACATCACAGAGCTTGGTCCAGAGTCACCCTCAGAAGGCTCTGAACACAGCGAAGAACATGTCCAACCAATCCAAGATTCACATCTCGTCTTTGACGACGAGGTCGACACTTCAGAAGCAGACCTCACCATCGACACCGTCCTAGACAGAAGACTAAAGACAGCACCATTACGTCCTCAAGGTCGCAGATCCATCTCTGGACAACAGAACAGAGACGTGAGCCATGGTTCCCATGGCTCTGATAACAGCTTTGTCAAGAACGATGCGGATGGCACCATGATCCGAAGAGTTCACATCAGCTTGCCAAAGCGCAACAGTCGCAGTGACTCGCAGCCTCTCTCTACAAGACGCACGATGTCTAGTGAAACTACAACTACTTCGGGAAGTTTCATCGGACGACGCGCTGTGAGCAGTCAATCCAATAAGGCGCTTTCTACAGAGGATCGCATGGTTAGAGCGTATAGTTCACTCCGAGAGCTGCGTATGACATGCACGCTTCCCGCTACACGAGAGCGCGTTACAATTCATCATGTCTTCGATCTCATAGACAAGACACGCATGAGACTCGTGCCTCATCAATGGAGTCTTGTCGACAGACGTCTAAAGCAAGTCCAATCTTCAGCCGAGCGCATCGCTGATTTCGTCGAGCTTATGAAGAATCATGGATCTGATGCTGAAAGCGTTGCCTCCATGTTCTACTCCAGCTGCGAGCTTGCTCTTTCGATGCAGGGAAAGCTTACTAGTGCCAGCACAGCGCTGGATAACTTGTTTGCTGTTTTCCACCGAGCCAGTGTTACAATCCAGCATGTGAGAGCTTCGGTGCCTGAGGGCGTATCGTCGGATAAGCTGTATAGCTGTTTGTCCAAGGTGCTTCAGTCGTTGCAGCAGATTTGCTTGGGGTTCATAGACATTCTGGATGAGATCAACAAAGGTGAGTCCTTAACGCTACCCTAATTCATCTCAGTATGCTAACGCCTCTGTAGCCGGTTCCCGTACCTCCTCGTCGCTTATCCTTCAGATCGAACAATACTTTGAAGCGGACCTGGCTTCGTTGTCCCTAGCTGCGCATTCAGCGTGCGAGGAACTCTGGATCCTGTCGCTCAAGAGCATTTCCGATGGTTCGCTTGGGACCTGCCATGGGCCTGTGCAAGACTGGCTGAATGGCAGTGGCCATGGTCATTGCAGCCATGGCTTCTCTCGAGGCCACCACGGAAGCAAACATGGACATTCCTTTGTCTTCGACTGCGTTGAGCCGGTGGTCGTTCAGTTCTTCAAGACCCCCTCTAGACTATTACTTGTCGCTGGAGACGCTGGCTACGGAGAACAAGAGCTCGTCTCCAACATCATTGAACGTTTGCAATTGTCCCTGTCCCTGGATTCAAAGCTGCTTCGCGCATCAGTTACGTCTGCGACCCAGGGCTCTTCGTCCGTTCGTCTGCTCAAAGCATTGCTTTTCCAGCTTCTTGATCAGTCTATCGGCGACACTGGCTTGCTGGATGCTATCAATACTGTGAGGAGGCGCAGTGAAACTGAGTCAGCGGAGAAGACAGAGGACCTGCTGTGGGAGCTTCTCGGTGATCGCTGCTCCAAGGCCAGTGGAAACGTTGCTATTGTAATCAACACCATTGACAGCCATGGCACTGATAGTTCCTCCAAGTTCCTTGCTAAGCTTCAAGCACTTACATCTAAGTGCGAGAATATCCGGTGTCTTGCATTGGCTGATGCCGATTCAGCGAGGTCTATCTCTGGCACTCAGATCTACAATCTGTCTCGCATGGATATTCGCAGAAATGCCCGATCTTTTATGCAAATGGCGCTCTCAACCTCTGCTATACTCTCATTCCTTTCGGCTGAGATGAAGAGAGAACTTCAGAAGCACATCGCAGAACGACAATGGACGTCGCTGCTCGAGGCCAAGCTCATCCTTCGCCTCCTGGAAGCTGAGCATGATCTTGGCCGTATGGCAGACATCATCTGCAAGACACCCAAGACTGTGCAAGGCATTCTCGACAGCATGCTGCTCAAGATCGACTACTCCAATCCCGATATGCAGTCTCTTCTCTCTTGGCTTCTTGTCGGAAAGCGAGCTATCCAGGTTGATGAGATGGAGCGATACGGCTCTGTCACTATGAGCAACTGGCTCAGAAGAATCCGTTCCGGCCGGTCCGTGAGCTCCAACTCTCCTCTTGCCAGCATCATCGCCATTCGCAGCGGTCGCATTCAGTTTGTCGATTCTGTTGTTCAGGCAAAAATGCATCATCTTGCTATACATGGCAAGATTGCTTTGTCGCTGAACTTGGCTCATCGACGGGTTGCGATTGACTGTCTTGAGCATGCGAAGAAGCACCTCCAGCAAGACAAGGTCGACATTGTGTTCCAGAATGTTTCGCAGACTCAATGGGCCACTGCAGCTTCTTACAAGGACTTTGATCCCCTCATGGTATATGCCGCCAGAAACTGGTACGAGCACTATGAGAAGTCCCTCTCTTCTTCTGAGAAGCTCTCGCGACATCTCCCCACTGATATATCCTCAAAGATGTCTGACTCAGTCTTGATGGCCCTTGCCGAATGGCACTTCCTCCGATCTGAAGGTGACAGCATCATGACGAACAAGCAATTGACTAGGATCCTGTCACTGCGAAAGGCCGCCTTTGGTGCAAATGCCAAGTCAGTGATCCAAACACTGATCAATCTTGCCCATTCGGATCTTCGTCACACCATCAGCATCGAGAGGTTAGTGGAAGCCTTCGAGGCAGCCATCCTCACCTTTGAAGACCCCAGCCCCCAGGCTACAGCTGGTGCCAAGTACATCATGTCACTGGTCAAACCACACACGACGCTATCTTCCAAGAGCTCCAAGGTTTACAAGTACCTCTGGCGTGTCCTGAGGGCTGAGCTCGGAGAGAGTCATGATCAAACACTTGCCGTCGCGCAGAGGCTCGCGGAGCTATACAAGGCGGAGATGCGCTTCGCTGAGGCTGCAGACATTCTGCACGATATGTATGTTGCGTGCTGCAGAACTAGAGGCCTCTTTGCCAGCAAGACTCTTGATCTGTTCCACGTGCTGATTGATGCGCTTGAGCACGCTGATGATATGGCTGCCGCGCAACAGCTGTGTCAAGATGTCTTCGATGCAGCGCCTACTTTAGAGACTTGGACGGATGCTGCCCTCTCTGCTATTACTCGCATTGTTCGACACTACCAGGACCGCGGTATGTCTAGCGCCTCAAAGGGGGCTCTCCAGCAGTTATGGAGTCTACTCCAAGGTCAACTGAACAAGGAGAACAATAACCACGGCGCCATTTTGGTCGCTTTTACCTCTGTCACTCTTCAATTGGCGACGAAGTTGCGCGACTTGTCTCTGGAGAAGGAAGCTAGCACTACGTTGGTGTCATTCTGGACTTCTGTCTCCAGATTCGTGACGACCGACCGTCGGTGCGAAGTGACCACCCTGGTCAACCTTCGAGAAATCGCACAGCTTCTTCTCCGACTCGAGAAGAGCCAGGAAGCACTGAGTATTCTTCGAGTTCTCTATGAGATCCATCAGCTGCCCTCTCATGATCACTTCGACGAAATGCTGCAGGTTTATTCTGCGCTCATCGTCTGCTACAAGGGTGTCAAGAACCCCATCGAGGATTTCTTGTGGCTCAACATCCTCGACAGCATTCTCCATAGTACCCACGGTCATGGAGATATTGGATCAGACACGGTCTTTTTATGCAGAGATCTTGCTCATTTGCATCGGTCCCGAAAAGAGTGGAAAGCAGCTATTAGCATCTGTCGCAAGAGTCTTGAGGTCCTCTGGCCACAAGTCCTTATAGATGGAGGAAAGCTACATCTGCCAAAGACCTTTACTCGCGAGCGTATTGAGATTGCCATCATAATGGCTCAGATGTACAAGTTGACTGAGCAAGTCTCTCAAGGAGATATCTTGATCCAGTCCATCGTCAAGTGCTGCAAGTCGAGCGTGCTTCTCTGGCAGTCTTCAAGCCAGGACATTGCCCTCATCCTTTCTGGAGCTCTTGAAGACGCCGGTCTGCATCTTGAGGCTCTGGAGTTCTGGAAGTCTATCGTGGGCGATTGTAGAACCCACTTGGGTCACTCTCACTCATTCACCCTTCACGTGGCTGCCGCAATTGTCCGTCTAAGCCTTCATCTCGGCACTGTTATTGAAGATGACGACGACATTTGTGACTGTTTCGATGAGGAGCCTGATGAAGATGACGTCGCTTCAATCATTGTCCTCATCGAAGGTCTTCTTGCTTTGTGTAAGAGCCAGAGAGGCAAGGGCAAGCGAGAGAGCTACACGGTTCTTCTGCGTCGCTATGAGCGTCTCTGGTCGTACTATGCTGACCTAAGGCACCATGTCTCAATGGACGCTGCTCGTGGATTCGAGATATATATTGGCTACTCTCAAACACTACTCTCTGTTGGCAGCGTCTCCATCGCTGTGCGTCTGGCTCGTAAGCTAAGGACCATTTTGCTGTCGGATCTCGGCCGGCAGGATATTTGGTACCTCAAGGCGTCGCTTGAACTGACCAAGCTCCTTGAGATGGATGACACGACTCTTCGTGAGGCTGTCGATATCTACGATGAGCTGAACGAGATCTGCCTGGGTTTGTCGGGCTCCGATGATGCTTTCATCGAGATTCTACGCATCATCGAGGAGCGATTGAGTGTTCTCATGTCAAGCAAACCTCTTCTTCACGATAGAGCAGAGATCATTCTCATCAAGTCTTGGAGACAATGCGCAAAGAAGCACGGCTACGGTCATGAACGCAGCATCTCCAGCCTAAGGAAGATCATCGACTTCTGGGTAGTGAACCTCACTGTTGAGAACAAGAAGCAAGCCACAGTGACCTTGGAAGAGGTCATTCTAGGAGTCCTGAAGAAGGAGACGAATCCCAGGAAGCTCTTCCATCTCGCAGAACACTTTAGCACCATGTACAAGCTTCTTGGCGTTAGCCACGGAAACCTGGCCTTCTTGCAGACCATTCGCTCCGAAATTGCGCGATTGCAACAACCCCAAGGTCTCTGCGGACAAGCGTACCTCGAGAACAAGCACAAACGTTCTGTAACTTATGACAGAAGATGCCTGGTTCTTGTTTATGCTATGGAAGAACTCTCCAGGAAGAAGACCGAAAGCCTCTTCGGTGACATCTTGACCCGAGTCGTTGCTGAGACGGCGCTTTATGAGGCGTGGCTTCGAGCTGGTCAGCAAAATGATCAGCTTGGCAGTCTCCTAACAACCGGCTCGCGATTGATCCAACATCTCGAAGCTTACAGTTTGCGCTCCGAGGCAAGTGTCATTCAAGACGAGTTATGGAAGTTGTTCTGCCGCATGCTGGATCGACCAGAGGGCAAGGGTAGCTCAACATATCACCTCTTCCAAGCCATCCTTGCATCATCTTCCGAACAAGACATCTCCGCGTCGCTGTTGGAGGATGCCTTTGGACTTATCCAGCAACTTGGCGATGCAGGTTCTCACAAGGCATGCTTCTACCTGTCTCAGTGGGTGTTCGAGTACAGTGAAGGTGGAGCCGATAGCGACGATAGCTCCTCTGCGCTGATACTTCTCAAGTTGAGTACCTTGCTCTACAAGGTGTCTGAGATCGAAGTCGATGTTTCTCTCAGTGGTCTGATCGAAGAGCTGGCGACACAGTTGGGAGTATTGGCCATGAGCTTCACCTCTGACATCGACTTGAGCGTGCTGAGTGTTAGCCACCTCACATGTATTCTCAGCATCGCCGGCAAACAGAACGACTACACTACTCTCAAGGTTGGTAACGGTCCCCAATTATGTAGTCTTATACTAATCCCTATACAGCGCATCCTCGAACTTCTATGGAACTCACGAGACCACTACGACTTCAACCTTGAGCCCACCACCACAATCGCCATTGGCAAGCGACTGGCAGAGGTTCATTTCGCCTGTGGAGAGCACAACACGGCGTTCACTCTCCTCGAGGATATCGGCTATAACCTCAAGGATGTATATGGCGCGAACCATCCTATGGCAATGAGCTGCATGAGACTTCTAGCATCCATGCACGAAAGTCTAGGACACCGCACCTCCGCTATCGACGTCAGATTCCTCATGCTCAAGGACGCTGCGACATGGGAGGACGACCTAACTTCTCCAGGATCGCAAGATGAAGCTGTCGCCTTTTACTTAGATCAGCTTCAATTCTTGAGGAGTGGGTATGCAACTGTCGGGCAGGATTACTCATGGCATTTGGAGCAGAACATGGACTACCTCGAGGAGATCACCTCCAAGGTGAAGCAGTTGATCTCGGTGTCTTCTTCTTCTTATGATGTTGGAGATATCTTGGACCTAGGGGCCTGGGCTGGTTTAGATGAGGTTGAGGTGAATGAGGATGCATTGGATGTTTGGTGCGCGCCTGAGGATTGGAGGGTTGAGATGGGAATGGAGGATGATGCTGATAGCTGTGCTTATTCTACTTCGTCGACAAATGTGTAATGTGGGATCTAGTTATTCGGAGTAATGGTATTCTTGTCTTTTATATAATTCACTTTAACTTACTCATGTTCAATGATGCAACGGGAAACACGCTTTACTAGTATAAATTCGTGCCTAAATATGTAATATTTCTGATTGATCATTATTCTGATGTTGAATATTTCTGAGTGTTGATCCATCAGTCATACAGCCGCTACTTTTTAATATACTATTAATTGGGTTTTGTTGAGAATGCACTGAATAAGGCATCATTCAGAGTTACACGCTCTATATCCGGCCCCGCCGTTCACAGCCGGGTGCTCCGGTTGCGGAGTCCCCGGACACGGAGAAGGACCTCCGTCCTCAAAGTATATAACGTCAACAGACAGTTCAACCCTCTGGCATCAACATCCTACCCTCACTCTACAATCTCAAATTATGTCTCAAAATCAAGAATTCAGCGAAGGCTTCAAAAAAGGCCTCAAAGTCCGCGGTGAAGTCCTCGGCGAAGAATACGTCTCCAAAGCAGTCGCAAGTCTCGACAACGAATACTGGAAACCCGCACAAGAGCTCATCACAGAATACGCTTGGGGAAACGTATGGACACGACCTGGTCTTGATAGAAAGCAGAGAAGTCTTCTCAGTAGGTGATGCGATTATATCAAATTAGCATTTCTGACGAGTTTTATAGCATTGGCGTTTTTGACGGCTCAAAAGGCATGGCCGGAATTGACGCTGCATACCAAGGGAGCTATGCGGAATGGCTTGACGGAGATTGAGATTCGAGAGGCTGTTTTGCAGTCGATAATTTATCTCGGTGCTCCTGTTGGGCTTGAGGCTATGAGGGTTACGGAGAAGGCTATCAATGAGTTCAAGGCACAGGGTGGAGGTGAAGCAAGTGGTTCAAATGATAAATGATCCAATGGCTATAGTTATTCAAGTCCATTCATATCCTTTTACCCTTGAGGCGTTGAACTGACTCGACTATATCAACGAGGCGATGACTTCCCTTGTTCCATGCGGGTTAACGGAAGTAGCACGTGTTCGACCCCACCAGATGCCATCACCTTATTTACCCCTCCTCATACATGAACATCATACTCGTATCATATACCCTTCCTTCTCAAAACTCTTCTCAAAATGGCTTCTAAAATTCAAAACGTGACCGAGTTTTCATATGTTACCCTCAACGAGGGCGTCAACGTTTTTGATGAATCAGCTGCGGCAAAGACATATCAAAATGTCCTCGAGACAGCATTGAAACAACCTGGTGCTCGACGAGTTTATACCGGTGTTGAGGTTGAGAATCCTTCTACGCTATGGTTATTTCTTGACTGGGAGACTTTGGAAGATCATGAGAATTATCCTAAGACTGCGTAAGTCAACACTTGCTTCATCTTTTAGATAGTACTAATACATTTCAGTGACCACGACCCTATCGTTGAATCTCTCAAACCCATCGTGGACTTTTCAAAATCCATCAACAAACACGTCACCCTAACCCCCTTCCCCCCAGAAGACGTCCTCAACAAAGACTGCTCCCCCGTAACAGAAGTCCTCCTAGCATTCTTCCCCCCAGACTACGACGTCGCAGCCCGCGCCACAGCCACCCGCCGTCTTGAGGAGTTCACCGGCGTAGCGCTAAAGACATCCCGCGACTGGCGCGGCATCAGCTACGGATGGAGTGTTGAGAACGACGTGCCCATCCGAGGAGAGGAGGGCAAGACGGGGAGTATGATGGCGGCGTTTATTGGATGGCCGAGTGTTGAGGCGCATCAGAAGTTTCGGGAGACGGATGATTTTAAGGAGAATATTGGGTTGTTGAGGGAGATTCCGGGGTTGGTGAAGTTGGCGGCTTTTCATGTTAGTTGTGTGAGTAAGGAGGCTGAGGGGTTGAGTGAGAGAGATGCTGAGAAGGCTCATGAGCATAGTCATGATCATGGTGGTGGATGCTGTTAGTTCCGTAGACTGTGCTGTATACTTTGTTATTTGGGTAAACACAAGATTTAAAAAGGCCACTCAAGATCATGGCTTCTACACCTAGCCAAGTTGTCCCAGTTGTCAAAATCTCCTCATCTTGGACAGGGAAATAAGATATCAATATCCTTCCTAGCTCCTCGCAAGATTCAAAGAATGCCTAAGAGATACTCCAATGTGTGTATTCTTCTTAGAGTAAGTAATCAAAATGCCCGTGTTCGCCTTGCTTTTATGTAATCGTATTTCCTCTCGTTGGCTCAAAGGCCGGGGTATCAATCGTATTCATTACCCACATATCCCGTTATTCCAAGACAAAATCTCCTCCCTCTGTAAACTCATTATGCATACTCAACTCCTCAAACTGAGCAGCCAAGTTCCTAATATGTCCATCACCAGGCTTCGAAGCCTCAAGATCAAAATCCAAAACCCAACTTCCAAATGTACCACTCTCGTCTTTACTAGGTGGTGCAACCTGCTTCGGTGCCTCCAACGCACGCATGAGTTTGTTTGCTTCAGCAGCAGTCATGCTCCCATCTCTCATGGCCATAGCTAAAAGCCCCTTTCCGATAGGTTCGCAAACGGGGAAGCAAGCACCTAGATCTTGGCAGGCTGCTAAACAAACGAGGAAGTAGAAGTGCCAGTGTGCTTCTTCATTACTACCGCGGCGTCGGTGCTTTTTGCCGAGGCTGGGGGCTTGGATGGAATGGTTGCGCAGTGCAGCGTCGCGGATTATGGTGTTGCTGACGTGCACGACTGCCGAGCTCAGAACGCTGAGAGAGTGAGCGTGGGGATGGTAAAGTCGGCTGATGAGGATGAGGCGCTGGAGCTGGTTCGTTGATGCTCGCAATGCTGCTTTGGGAGACTCTAACAACGCCGGGTTGAGATTCTGATTGCTTGGATCCATGATGAAGGTGTGAAACAGGTGCGTGATAGCAACATGTAGTAAAACACTGCATATCGTCAGTAGCATTCTCAACCTTGGGATGCGTTACGTACTTGAACGCCAAAACATGATGAGGCATATTCCCTGGGTCAAGGGACGACATCTCCGGCGGTAACGAATCCGTAAAGGTCAATATCTTTTGATACTTGGCCTCCACAAACGCCAAAGGAATCCTCATCGAAGCAGCAGCAGTATCACCGTGATGCGCAAAGTGAACCGCTATGACCTCCTGCATTATGGTCCAGAGCTCACATAGCGCTTGAAATGTTTTTCCTGCATAGTCAGGGATGAAGTGTGCCGGCCAGTGAACTGCTAACCTTTCATCTATCGTGTCCTCGCTGCTCCGTCCGGGGGCGGGAAACATTGGTGGGAAAGCGATGGGTTTGGTTGGGACCCAGAATGTGTTTAGTCTGAGGTGTCAGTGGGACGTCAGAATGGGGAGGAGGGTACATACGTTAGGTAGCTGTATGCTCCCCAGGCTGTGTGGGCCATTGCACGTTTGGTGTCGGGGTCTAATCTATCGAATGATGCTGCGTTTTCTGGTGTGTGCGGTATGCCAAAGAGCTTTAACCGCTCCGCCATTGCGCGGCCATCGTCAAGAAGATCATTGCTCGAAACACTGGATTGCTCAAGATGGCAGCTGACACTGAGCATGAGAATGGCAGCGACGTTGACTAAAGAGTCGGATGATCGCTCAGCGCGCCATAATACGCCAGCATCTCTCATGAAGTCCTGGCTCAAAGCGCCGACAGCTTCGTCAATCACAGAGTAAGCTTGCTATGGCGGATCAACATCAGTCTAAGAGAATAACATGTGGCGAGTGGCAACTTACACAGGCGTGGGCCAGCAGGGCATTTACCAGAAAGGGTGAGCAGTATTGATGGCGGCGGTGAACGAGGTCGTGTATAAAAAGGTATGGGTCGAACAGCCCAAATATGGAGTGATTTCCCTGCAGGTACAGTGAGATGGCGCTGGCAGCGACTTCGTCGTCAATAGACACGCCAGTCCAGTACCCAATCTGCAGCTGGTGTAACCTCTCATCGCAGTACTTTTCCCGATGAGGGCCAGCGACGTCTTCCTCTTGTTTTATGCGAGGACGTTCAAGCGATTGGGGATTCGGTGTAGGTACAGGCTGCTCATTGCTAGATGATGTCGATGGGGACATTGTGTCAGACGGCGACGACCCATCGAGCAAAAGCCCTTGAGACGAGCGCTGAACAGGTCTCAATCTAGGATCGGCGCTCAAAGACGGTAGGTCCAGGGGAAACAAGGTGGGATACGCCATGCCATGCCGGACCGTCAGCTCAAACTCAAGACCTGACGACGTCGGCGGCGACATGGCCTGCGCAGTCCGTATGCCGGGTGGCTGAAGCCTCCCATGCATACTCCCCTGCAACGACGACAGTGCATCGGAAAGGTTACTCGTACCTCTAAGCTGTCTGTGAGCAGCGAGGGCTTCATCTTCGGGAAGCGACAGTAAGAACTCGAGGATGTCACGATGCTCCCTGAGTTCACGCTCGACATTGCCGAGGTGGTCACTGCTGTATACACACGTCGTTCCCCATTTCTCGCACTTGGAGCAGCTTGGTCTCTTACCATCACACTGGGCAACAGCATCAGCAGTGGGTCAGACATGAGGTAGGTACTATACGGCGGGAAACTTGGTTGACTTACACGGGCTTTTTTCAGGCGGCAGTTCTCGCAGGCGTCCAGCCTCCGCCTAGCAACCCGCGTGTCTTGATCCTGACCACCAGGATCACTCGAAGTATCAGGTGCAGGAAGCAGAGTCTTGTACGGCATGACGTTAAGAACGCCCCAGTTCCGCGGTGGTGGTAGCTAGTTAGTTAGTTGTCCGTCCAAGGGTGCGACAGTCCCCTGGACGTGCACTTGCCCTACAGGTACATTCAGCCCCAGCGTGTCTTGGGCGTAGGACGTTGAATGCGGAGCGTGAGTTTTCTCGTTGTGTACAAGGGGGCGGCCACTAACGCGAATATCTCGATCGCGGAGTTGACAAGCCTCCGCCTCCCTGAGGATCGGATCGGTAAGCCAGAGATATTTTCCCGTGCTGGGATCTGATTCGACGGGAGGGATGCTTAGTCTTGTTTCTGACATCACCCAGCCAGCCTCTTTTTCACGCTTTGCTGTTTGGGGAAAGGATCAGGCACATCGGTTGTGACTCGGGTTTAAGACGTGCTTGATGAAACACAAAGACTTGTAACAAGAGACAGCGATGGCATTCTGATTCGACTTTTAGTTGTTGTTGAAGTTGCGATTCATGCTGACGAGCTCTGGCACATAATGGGTATCATATTTCTTTACTCAAAGGGCATGCCAGGAGCATATGTTCGCAACCCCACGATACCCGAGATCTTAAGATCCGCAGATAAGCTCCGGGATCATACAATTGGCCCATGCATTTCGCTAACTATTTAACCTTCACGATCACTTCATTTACTTCTAATGTTCTAATAGGTGTTAACAACTACATGTATCTCTATTCACTTCAGCCTCTTGGCCAATCATTTCCTGGGCCATATTCAAGATTGCTGGCAATTGCCTAAGTGTTGAAATCCAGCGAGAAACATCGTCAGGGTATCTCGATAATGCCATAATGTTATTTGATGAATACTACATTTCTTTCTATCCCAATAAGCTATAAGGTCCCCAAATCCTAGTCGTAGAATTAACCTTGCCAACACCCCTGCGTTACCCTTGTGCTCAATATTACCTTGATTATCTATTCAAAAACTCAAAATGGCAAGGCCTGCATATTATGTACACTACCATGAGAACCCAGATATTTGTATTCTGAATCAGAATTCACAAGACTCATAAATCCCAATCTTAAATTCTGGAAATGCTTCTGGTTTCATCCTCATTCACTGCCTACACGGCTCCCCGGCCTCAGTAAAAACCAAGTCTCGGCATCCTTGTCTACATGACCTCAGGTTGCCAAGATTTATCCTGTACTATACATGAACAAGGACTGTCTAATCCCAATCTAGAATCATTAGCTCTGCAGCTACTCCCAAGTTCCCGCTCCATCGTGAGAAACCAAGGACCTCATCTCGCGATGATCCAAGACACATCTCGGCTCGACCCGCAAGCTCAGAAACAAAACGCCGGTTCAAGTACACACAGCTCGATCCCCTCGTAATCACAAACTAAATATTCTTGGCCCCATGAATCAGGAAAGGCTTCTAGTAATCTTCATTATCTCATCTGTTTCACTACCACAGAGCGTGGTCGAAGTGAGACATTATCACCTGCATCCAGCCAGTGGGTCACCCGCAAGCAGCATCCCATCCGCATTCATCACCCCCAGATAATCACAAACCATATCAAGGTTATTAATAGATTTCCCTATGGCAATAAAGCCTTAAACCACCCTTCCGAGGCCAAACATCAGCCTTGCTTCGGAAAAATGTCATTTTGTTTTACCTCCACACTCACGGGCTCACTCTCGCTCAAGCCTTGAAGGCTTTATTCACACCATGGCAGCAGTCGAGCTGTACCATTATCATCCTTCTTTTATTCTTTCTCTTGTTGCTCTTGGTTTGTTTTCTACTTCGACGGTGGTGTGTTTGTTGCAGATGATACGATGTAGGACTTGGTTTTTCATACCGTTCCTTTTAGGTTGTACTGGTGAGTTAAGCTTGTCCTTGGGTCGAAGATGAGGGATGTTTAATGAATAGACAGTGCTGACTTTTGTAGTTGAGGCTGTTGGATATGCTTGTCGTGCTATATCGGCTTCTGAATCCCCAGACTGGACTTTCGTTCCTTATGCTATTCAGACCTTTGCGTTGCTTTTAGGTCCAAGTTTGATTACTGCGAGTATCTATATGATTCTAAGCAAAATCATCGTTGTTCTGGATGTAGATATCTATGCATTGGTTCCAGTCAAATTAATACCGAAGGTCTTCATCTTTGGGGATTTGGTCGCTTTGGCAGCACAGTTCACTGGTAAGTCCAGCCTTTCCTGTCTTGATCGTATACTCATATGATATAGGTGCTGGCATCTTGATAAATTCCACTTCAGTTTCTCAGCAGAGAACCGCCCAGCTTATTATTATAGGCGGCCTGGCTTTTCAGATCTACTTCTTTGGCTTCTTCACTTCTGTTTTGCACATCGTGCACAGCCGCATTATCGACAACCCATCTCGCCTAAGTGCCAATCTGACTATACCTTGGAAACGCTGGATCATCGTTCTTTATGTCTCTTGTGGCCTTGTAATAGCTCGGTCTGTTTATCGAGTAATCGAGTACGCCACTGGTCCTCTCGGCATTCTTCAAGCCACAGAAATCTACTTCTACATCTTCGACGCAGGATTCATATTCCTCGTCACACTTCTTCTCAACATATTCCATCCAAGGCAACTAGCCACAGTTTCTACAGATGATCAGACAGATGTTGAAAGCGTCATCGCCGCTCCTTCAAAGCCCCCTCCTCAGTATCAGCCGCCTCGGACACCCCCTAAATATTTGCAGCCACCACCATATCTCCCGTCTTATGCGAATCTCAGGAATCGCGGACCTTACTATCATTACCCCCAATCTCCTTACAGAACTCAATCTTATATCCAGTATCCGCCGCCGCTACACTATTACCAGCAGAGAAGACCTCCTACGCTAGCGCATCATCGTCCACGGACTAACAGAACTTACAAGAGCTTCAATACTTCCTTGAGCTCTTCTTCTAGTTTTGTTAGCATATATAATCCTCAAACCGGTCAGTATGAGCCTTTCAGGCGGTAGTCACGGTGGTACTCGACATGTCTTAGCTGGAGTATTCTTGGTATATACAATCTATATGAAGTCTATGTTACTCGGCAGCAACTTGCGTTGGCTGCCGTTCTGTCCTTATCTATGTATTAAACTTAGAACAGTCGAAATAAATACTGCAATCGCTCTGATCTTCCCTGTTCCCTCGGTCCCAGCACCAATAAGGCATTGTCACTCTCACCCCAAGGTCTCAACCTCCTCCAGAGTCGCATCGTCCACAAAGAAAGAAAGTGCCGTACAATAACCCCTAATCTGCACACTCGGTCCGGCCTCCCACTGAGCCTGCGTCCAAGAGCACGTCACACTGGCCAAATAAAAGTCCCCAGTCTGCTGGATGGACCCAACCGAACTAGTCGTGCCTTGACCCACGCCTTGACCACAAACCATCGTGGGGGAACCACAGCTAACAGTGTTTGTTACCTTCACCCAGGCGGAGAATTTGTAGCTCTTGCCGGGCGTGATCCAGGTTGGCTCGATGAACTGTTTTACGCCCTGCATTGCGCTCATGGGGGTGTTGCCGCTGTAGAAACCGGATTGACTGCCAGTGTGGACATCGGATGCTATCCGGGATAGAGTCCCGGACATAGATACCCAGGGGGAGACTGAGGCATCCTCGAAGCCGGGGTTGATGACGCGGTTGGATGGGATTTCGGGGGCTGCTGATGTAGTGGTTGAAGCCTCGGCGGTGGTAGTCGAGACGAGGGTAGCAGACGTCTCGCTCTCAAAAGTGGTCGTGGTCTCATCCATGGTTGACAAGTCTGTTGTCGCGTCGAGCGTAGATGTGGGCTCTGCGCTTGAAGTTGACACCAAAGTCGAGGAGATCGACAAGGCGGAGGTCGATACGGTCTCAGAAGCAGTCAACGTCGCATCATGAGAGATAGTAGATGAGCCTGTTTCCACCGAGAGCGCCGTCGATGTTTCTGTCGCAGATGATGTGGACTCATTGTCGGTACTCGTAGGAGCATTGGAGGTGGCCGATGAAGAGGGCTTGCATGGCGATGCTGCAGCAAGCTGGCATAGCGCCAGAAGCAGTGCAGCGTGAGTGAATCTCATGGTGATGATGTCAGAACAAATGCAACAAGAAAAAAGGGAGAAGAGACAGTAATTAAGTCTATATTTATTCTTAAATGTAAACTCCTTTCTTGTTATATTTCTTCAAGCAATAATTACCACTAATTGGGTGAACTATCGCTTTGTATCTAGACTATTGAAAGCAGCGCCATAGTCTAATCAACGCCCACGTTGGGCCATGGTGGAAATGAGCTGAGTCCCTTCATTGAACACTAACAAAACAACATGCTTGCATCGCAATAAAATACAATTCATTCGCATCAACTTCGCGAAAAATACCCCATAATCTTCTGCAACGTAGTCTTCTCAACAACAGAATCTCCCGTCGCTTTACCCATCGAGTCCACAATCGTCGAAACAAACGTCTTGCCCTCAATACACCCAACATTCGACTGTCTAATCTCTTGTCCCTTCCTCACAGCAGCAACCATGATACAATTCGTCTCGTTGTACTTAACACCAAGATCGAATCCCGTCTCGAAGCCCAAAACCTTGGCTTTACCCAATGGTTTGAGCTCCGTGCCTGGTTCTGCAAGGTAAATGTGGTAGGCGTCTATGTCGGTTGCCCCGTTCCAGCTCACGAAGCCCATCACGGTGTCTTGGCGCTTCTCGACGACGAGGGCGGGCTTCCATTTGGAGGGTGTGCCTGTCCAAACATCTTTGAAAGCGCGATAGCTAGTGATGGACTCGTCGTAGCCGAAGCGGGCTTGCCAGCGGAGATCGTGGCCGTCGTCGGGGCCGTACTCGTGGACGACACCGCCCGCACCCCAGCTCATGAACTGGTTCCCGTTACTCAATCCAAGTTGATAGCTTCCATATTCAGGCGAGATCTTTGCACGATCTGGCGAGAGAATACGCAAAACCTCGGGCTTCTCATCTGGGTTCGGCGGCAGCTTCAACTTGAGCAGCAAACCCCGCGAATATGTCTTTCCCACATCCTCCGGGCTGTTGTGGTTGTCAAACATACTGAGGATCATCTCCCTCGACGTGACATTATGCGCGCGAACGTGGTTCTGCCACCGGAATCGTCCATGGTGCGGCAATGCGCCGAAATCTCCTCCCTTGGTATTCCCTCTCAACTCCCAAAGGATCCTACCATTTGAGCGTGAGATCAGATACACAGACCAGAAGTTCCGACTGCTGATGAGGAATGAATCGTGGTTGACGGCTTGTATAGAGCTCAGGTGGAAGAAGTCGTGTGGATTTTTCGGCCCGCCGTAGCCAGAGGATGAAATCAGTGGAAGCATGGAGTCTTCAGGCCAGAAATGGTCGAGGGCGCTCCAGCTGAAGAGAATCTCCTGCGTTTCGATATCGATCTCAAAGAATAGAGAGTCAGTCACGAAGCCGTGTTCTGACCCTCCCATTTGCGTAAGGTTGTACATCGTCGTGTTGTAAGCCGTGACGAGAATAGTTCCTCGCGTGGTCAATTCCTGCTCGTGAAAGTCCAGCCCACTAAGGAACTTTTGACCATACATGTTGGTGATAATAGCATCGAGGTGAACAACCGTCTTCTCGTACTCGCTGTTCATGACGATGACTTCTCCAAACCCATGGCTCATTTTTCGGTGGCCGCGCCAGAGGGTAAGAAACTGCTCATTGTGAACGGTCTGCACACGAAGACCCGCAGAGTCGTAGGGTTCTTCGTCGTGGGCGTATATCATCTCTGCGTTCTGCTTCATGATGAACGAGGCAGCTTGCACAAGACCCCTCTCGGCGCCGCTGGACTGCGGTGTGATGAAGACGTATCCCTTTGCGAGTGGCTTTCCATTAGGGTTCCATTCGATATGTGGTGGCTTATGCGGCGAGCTCTTGAACCGACGATACACATAGGTGTGATCGTTCTTGGGCCTGACGATGTCAAAGTTACTCCAAGAACGAAGCGTCTTAATTCCCTTCTTATCAACAGACTCGCCAGTTTTCTCATCCTTCGCCGCCTTCACACCCTTGGCACTCTTCCCTTCCACCTTCTTATTCACCGGTATCGCTTTCGCATCGTTCGTCCTCAATTTCGTCGTCGCAGGCTGAACATTGTCTGTAACCCCCGGCACACAGTAAACATACCACCAGAGCAGAATATTTATAGAAATAACCAGAAATACCAGTCTTTTGGCCCAAGGAGAGCCCGATATGACAACCATGATTGCGATTTGCACAAGACAAAGCGCAGATCGGAGAGGACCCTTGGGGTCTATAAGGTTACTCGTGCCCTACGCAAGGGAGTTGTAGGATGACATGCAATTCTTGTCATGTTCATTTTTTTCTGGAATGAGCCCCTGTCTTGGAAGCATTCCAGAGGGGTGGTGCAAGGGTCGAATGATGATGTCTCCCTTGACAAGATGGGACGGTGATTGGTGGTGTCTCAGTCGGTGATCGATAGTGGAAATAGAGCTAAACTTAAAGATATTCGATAAATTGGATTGTGTAATTGTCCTTATCTAGGGCTGTGGATTATTGTCGTAGAGTACAGGTATTGAAGAGTTCAATTGATTGAGGGAGGGAATTGGTTTATCGCCGATTATTTGGGTCAACGCCAACATCGAGTGTGACGGATTCACAGTACCACGGCAATTGGGACATTCCCGACCAATGGTTACTAGTATGTGACAATTCCTGTTTAAATAAACCTGATACACAATAAAGCCACATGGCGGTCATCCGCCAAGAGTATTGGGTCGTCAAACAATAGCGCCTTGATCTTACCAATAGTTGAGGGCCATTTCGAGTCACCTTCATCCAAAGCCCAAGGAAGACAGGTCTCATGTTCCGAGGATGAGAAGCCTTGCGTTAAAAGTTCAGTAGGTACGTAGACCAAGCAACAATAAGATCAAGGCCATTGCGCTGCAAGACAAATGCCGACCCTTCGGAACACTGCTTCCTACACTCTTGTAATCACCACTGATACGTTGTATTGTTACCCAATCGCTACATTTGCTTATCGCCTAAGAGCATACGCTGCTTGATCAACATTGACATGGTAGCTGTGGTACAGCTGCCATCCCGAACACCGCGGCTAGCCAGGTTGTTCCCGGGCAGTTGCCAAGATCAACAAAGCCTGGGCCATTCTCTTGCCGATGTTTCGAGTTTCTACGGACCATTCCTGTAACCCCATGTGTCTCTTTGTTCCGAAGTCGAAGCAGAACTTGAGCAGAAGTAGCTAGGATGACACGGAGATCGCACTCCCTCGATCTAGTCCACCAATAGCTCATGGATCGTTGGGTATGAATAACAAGACATCACCCAATGTACTGAGGTTCAGTACAAAAACGCGTATCTTCGTCCTAGCATGGCGTCGGTCAAAGAAGCTGTGCGTCTTTGTCGAGACTGACGATGTGGCACCATTCGCGGCGGTGCGCTTATGACAAGGAGGGATTTGGAGATAATGTTGTATCGACCGAGTTCGCGTCGTTCGAGCTAAAGTGTCATTGGTCTTTCGCGAGAAGGTCTTGTTGCCGATAACGTCAGGTGGAAGTACTCTTGCACTGGTCCGCACAGCGACGGCATGCACTCGCGAAGCATCGTTGTAGATACGAGCTTCAAAATGGATCCGTGCAGTCTGGAACGCTTTCGGAAGTATTAAAGGCCCCATTCTCAGCTATGGAAGCGCCGTGGCTAACGTCCTGGGCTGCCGTGTCCTTCATCGTTTACGCTCTCGAAGTTGGGACGAACGTGGAGGTCCAGATCACTATCGCGTTGGAGCTTCCTGTACCCATCTTTCATGGGGTTCGATATGTATATTGCATGGTGGCTATGGCTATATCATTGTATTCGTACTTGTGATCGCTGTCGTCTTCGGGCGCATCGTGAAGGGCTTTGGTAATCAATATACTCGTTTGCGACGCGCTCATCGGCACGACCTTGGGGGGAGACGGCGCGCGGTCGACAGATGCTGTATTTCTGATTCCCATTCTGAAAGCCGTTCTCGACGCCCACCAGGCACTATTCAATGGCGCGTCGTCGCGAATACCCGTCATCTTCGTGTATTAGATTGGATCCGAAAGTAAACACAAAAGATAAAGTTCTTGCGGGTTCTTGAGCTTAGGCCGTGGAGGGGTAATGAGGTAATGAGGTAATGAGGGGCAAGCCCAGCGGCGCTGGTTCTGCAACAGAGCCAGACTGGCAGACATACAGTACATGCCTCGGTCTGTCAAAAGATTTGCAAACAGTTGCAATAAAGACTAGTTAGATGGTAGGCCCGCAGATCGATAGGATAAGGTATTGAGAGAATATCAGATCGTACTCTGGGGCGTTTACGGCAAGTTTCCATTTCCCATACATGGTCAATGTCGGCAAGACTTCGCGATGCCGATCCACCTCCGAAATCGCATCATCCACAAGCAAGCGCAGATTATTAATGATCCATGGGTGAATGTCATGCACGCCCTATGAGTACTTCCATACTCAAGATAGTTACCTACTTTATCTCGCGCCTTCTTGTAACTCAATTAGCCTGATGCAATCAATAGAGCCCAAGATACGATAAAGTCTCCACTTAGAACAGCCAAGAGATCGTTATTGCTTAACACTCTCCTCCTCGCATCACGAAATTTCTCTTTCTGCTCTAACAAAACATCTCAAAGCCATCATGTCTCCCAACGGGGCTGAGCGTCTAGCAAACAGAAAACCCATCAAGAAGCCCGTCCCAGCTTATCTCCCCTCCCCAGGCTCAGTCCTCACCGTCGATAAGAGCTTGTACACTTCCATCCGCGAAGCACCGCGTGAACTGATTGAGGAATTCACTCTACCAATTCGATCTGGAAAAGCATGGAAAGCTCCAGCGGGCTGTATCGTCAAGATCAGCACGCCTGAGGGGCCGCAGGTTGGTAAGGCTATCTGAAGTTGTTGGGTGAGGGGCGACGAGAAGACAATGGGGTGGACATCTCACTTACACAGACAGGGGACTTGAATATCTGGAACGCTCATAACCCGCGTGAACGCTTCTGGGCTTCCCGCACCAAACAACTCCACGCCTCACACGTCTCAACGTACGACCGTCTATGGTCCAATCTTCCTTACATGCGACCTTTGGCCACCATAATCACCGATACTCTAGACTGGTACGGCACAGATGAGCACGGAGGTCGAGTGCATGATCTTCTCGGCACGCGATGTGATCCGTACATCAACACGGTTCTCAGCGGAGGACAGTATAACTTCCAATGCCACTCTAACCTCACCCGCGCGGTGTTACCGTATGGCTTGAACGAGGGGGATGTTCATGATGTTATCAATATCTTTCAAGTCACGGGGCTAGATGAGCAGGGAAGGTATTTTATGAATCCTTGTCCGGCGGAGAAGGGTGATTACATTGAGTTTTTGGCGGAGCAGGATCTTCTTATGGCTTTGAGTAAGTGCACGTTCGAGATGTGATATGAGTCGAGAGTTGCTAATTGTTGTAGGTACTTGCCCTGGTGGGGATTTGTCGCTTTGGGGCTTTGGAGAGGATAGCGAGGAGGAGATGATCAAATGCTGTCGGCCCCTCAAGGTGGAGGTTTATCGTCTCAAGGATGAGTCTCTCTTACAGGATGGCGGATGGAAACCAGCTGAGGTGTCGGGATACAAGGGACGTCATGGCTTAGATGTCCCTCTTGGCGAGAACAGACAAGAGAAGGCTTAGATAAACAGAATTGATCCTATCACCAACTTGCCCTTAACTTTTACATACGCCCATCTATCACCATCGTTCACTGAATCTTCTCAGCCTTGCCCTCAGCGCTAAGAACAGACTCATCACGATGCTGCATCAACGCAACGACCGCCCCTCCAGGCCCCGACAGCAAGACACTCGTAACAATCCCCCTCATGAGATTGGTTCTCTCCTCTCCAACCCTCAACTCAGGCTTAACCTCCAGCAGTTGCTGCAGGGCCCACGCAAGCGCCGCCACAGATCCCGTCGCAAAATCATAGATCAAAAAGTTGTGAATAGCCGCTGCGGCACTGGACATGGGTTTGTAAGAATGAGGCGCCGCGTCGGGAATGAAGACCCTGTTCGTGTTCAATGAGGCCGCTACACCATCGGGGAAGAGACCTGGGAGGAGGCTTGCTGTGATGAGGACGGCGTAGGTTGTCATCTGGCCTATGACAGCGACGTTCCATGCAAAGCTATAGGCATGCGATAAAGCAGTCTTGTCTAGCACGACCTTTGGCTTATACGCATCCTGTCCAACACTCAGCCTCTTCAGAACAACAGTGAATACCGCTTGAAGGGTAAAGATGTAGACTGGAGCAATAGACCAGACTGCATTAGACCACTGTCGCACATTGAAGTTCGAGAATGGATATGCCATGAAAATACACGGCACGATGTATCCGAGAAGAAAAGACGGAACAACCGTGTGAAGGCACAAGTAGTCGCGAATATGAACACTCTCAGACCTTGACGATCCAGCAGTGAAGAGCAAGTGAATGACAAAGTAAAGCGGCGCAACGAATCCAAACCCAAGACTCTGCACGGCAAATCCCCAAAAGACACCACTGCATCCATCGTCAGCACATCAATTCTCCATTCTTAAAAACAACTTACTTTAGCACAAGCGGACTCCACGCAAGCACCCTCTGCGCTTCAACCAAAAACACCACGAAAAACGCAATCAACTGCGCCCCGAAACAAAACGTAAACAGCGAAAGTTCAGGCCTTGAGCCATCAGTTACATTTGCCCAGATAACATTCGAAAAGGCGAAAAAGTCATCAACTGGTCCTATTCCAGTGTATTGCTTGAGGAGTAAGCGGTTAGTGTCGGGGAGGAAGCGTGGGAGGGGGTCGTGGGTGATGGATTTTAGCATGGAGGTGTAGCCGTTGCGGTCGAGTTGGAGAATGAGCGCGTCGAAGCCAAAGACTGTGAGGATGGAGAGGATGATGAGCGTTGGGATACGGGAGGAGATATTGGGAGATGCCATTGTGATTGTTGTTAATGAAGTTTGGGTTGATTGGGGATGAAGAGGTGAAGATGATGATGTTTTGAGGTGAGCGTGTTGGATACAGTCAGCCCCATCAGGATCCAGTGCCATGCATGGATAAGGTCCCCAGTGAGCATCTGACATTGGAGCAAGATGTCAAAAATACATGTTCTGAGCTCCCCCAAATCTATACTCAATCACTCAATCTGGATTGAATTATGTCAAGTCTAGCAAGTCTTTTATTATTTAGGATAGAGGTCTTGAGCTCCGTAATAATAAGGGCTGGTAAGCAAACCCAATCACCATCATCCATTAGGTTTGCAGGGCAGGACGTGGGGACTGATGGCATGTACCAGAGAATGCAGTTCATTCGCTTGCTATGATAATTGATCTTACAAAGTCTATCATATTTTACAACAATGATAATACAGAGATCTAGAAGAACCTCCAAATGGAGTCAGCTGGCTTGGTGGTCTTGAACCTACCATACCACCTCACCAAAGGCCACAGCAACAACATCGACAACCCCCAAATAGCAAGATATGCAAAAACGTTGTCAATACCTCGCTTCGAGTCCGGATCCATCTGTCCATGGTTCTCAGTTTCATGCCCAAACCAATCAACCATGACTCCACCAAAGATAAAGACGAAGAACAAATGCGCAAGGTAGAAGAACAACGCCGCTCTACCAAAGTCCAACAGCATCGTAAAGCGCTTAGCGACACTGGTAGGAATTCCGCCGAAGAAAGCTAGTAAAAACAGGTTTCCGGCTAAAGTGAAGGCCCAGAATGCGACGTCGGGGGGATACTTCATTATGTAGAAGAAGGACTGTACTGAGACGAGGTATTGGTTCTGGTCGGGATGCGCGATGTGCTCGGGTGTTTGGAGGCAGTCTTCGGAGAGATTTCCAAAGTGTAACACGCGCGTGAGCACAAAGATTATGAGGAAGAATATGCCAGCGGCGGTGTTGCACAGCGCTGCGACACGAGAGTTCCATGTTCGAGCAACGTCGATGCGCGCGTACAAAAGACCTAATATCGCGAACGATACCCAAGCCATGGGTGGAAACACCGATTGAACTCGGTTGGTTAAGGTAGTCCAGAACCAAATCCCGAACCAAGGATTATGGGAAATAGCAGGACTATCTGTCGGTCCAGGTTGGCCAGCTGATAGAATTGTCAGAGAAGACGAATGGTCGCTGACGGTGCAGTGGCCGTGTGTAGGTGAGAGCCAGATATTCCACCATATCGTCACCACACCCAACACTGCAAGCAGCGCATTGTGAACATGCCAAGAGACAGTCTCTCCAAAGTCCCAAGACTCACTTCCTCCGAGCAGCGCTTCACTTTCATCGGAGGATCTCCTGGGGATATGCTTCGCAAGCCACGGCTCCGTAAAGTCCATAGCAACCCACAGCAATCCCGCAAGCAAATAATCCACCGCCAGCGAAAACAGCACAAAATTCATAAACCACACTTTTCCCACCGTGATAGCCCATCCCAGAACCACATTCACAGCCGTGAGAACAAACGCCCTTATGAAGAAGTACCTCGCAATACGACCACTCGACCAGCCCAGCTTCTTCCGCGATCGTCCAAGGTACACCACGCCTATTCCCAGCAACATCGTGAAGCCCGGTGCGCAGAGGTGCGTCAACGTCCGGATGATATAGGCGGGCGTGCGATTCCAGCGCTTGATGGGCACGCCGTCCGCTTCTGTCTCGCGGCCTGTGCCGTGGGACCATGTGTTTAGGGCGAGGGCCATGTGGTCCATTGCCATGAGCAGCATTAGCAGGCCGCGGAGGAGATCGGGAGCGAGGGCGCGTGTGGAGGGTTGTGTTGGCTTTGAGGGTTGGGGAGGAGTGTCAGACGGAAAGGAGCCGTAGCTGACATCGGGACGTCGGTTGGTATCATCTTGTGCTGACGGCATGATTATGGTGCTGTCGCGTTCATTGGCAACTGGAAGCTATACTCGGGGGAGATATTCGCTAACCGGTAAGAGAGGGCATGAACAAAGGAAAGGAATGAAAGAAAGAAGGAGGGAGCAAGTATATCATTTCGGATATTTCGGGCGATCGGTCGACATCATAGATTCTAGTCTATGTTGGTGGATTAATAAGAAATAAGCGGCGGACTTTTGGTAGCGGAGTTTCGGTCTCATCATGGGTTAGTCGAATCGGAGGGTTTGGCGATGAACCGCGCGGCTCGCCGCTTGGTAATCACTTCAACATTGGAGCCTAAGGATGAAAGAACGGTTTAAGAAAGAGTAGTTCGATAATAGTGTATAGGTATTGAATTATAGCCGTAGCAAAGTTTAAGGCCAAAGCAGATTAAATACGTAGTGTTCACAAAGCACAACAGTGAAAGAATTACCCCTGTCCATCAACCCCACAATCCAACGCTCACTTCTCAACCCCTGTCAATCATCCCCTGCACGAGAGCAATGTCATAAGTGGCAGGAGACGATGATCTGGACGAAGCATCGTGCTTCCATTCAGTCTACGAAGCTTTCTGCGGTAAACTCGTTGAGCGACGTGTAGCCGTTTACGACGGTGCAGCGGCGGTGGAAGTTTTTGTCGTTGCTGTCTCCTCGGCTGTTGTCTCTATTGTTGTAAGGTCTTCTGTGGTTGTCTCTTCGGCTGTTGTCTCTTCGATTGTTGACTCCACGGTCGTTTCGTCTATGGTGGTTGTCACTTTAACAGTTGTCTCTTCAGCTGAGCTCTCTTCGGTGGTAGAAACGACAGTCGTTGCATCTTCTGTCGTAGTTGCAGATTCAGTCCCGCTCTCAGTAGTAGCCTCTATCGTTGTTTCGTTCTCGGTGGTGGTCTCCTCCACGGCGGTAGTAGTCTCTGTAACGGACTGTTCAGCTTCAGTCGTGGCAGGCGAGGTGCTCTCCTCAGAGCTACTTTCAGAAGTCTCCGTTGTCTCGGATGAAGCCTGCGACGTTGGCTCCTCCATTGAAGTTGACTCTTCTGCCTCAGTGGTTGTGCTAACGAGCGAAGGCGCACTGGTTGGGAATACCTCATCAGTGGTGGTTTCATCAATAACAGAAGATGAGGCTTCCGACGCGGCGATGCTGGTTGTTAGACTGGCTGGGATAGACTCGGCCACGCTGGAAGAAGCTACCGTCGATGCTTCGGGCTCAGTCGTTTGAGAAACCGGTCCGACAGACTGAGACTGGGCTACGCTGCTTGACGCAACGATATCTTCAGAGCTGGATACAATCTCTGTGGTGGCAGAACCTTCGACGCTGGTGGCGCTTTCAGAAATAATGATTTCAGACGTCGCGGTCTCAATCACGCTCACAGTTGTGTCAATACCAACAAGTCTCCCATTCTGACACTGCCTCTCTAATACCAAATCAGCGTCAACTTCACACCAACACTTCACAAACTCAACTTACCATCATAAACTTCCAAAATCACAACTTCACACCCAACCGGTCCACTCGTAAAAGTCACATAAATTCTCCCGTCAGTCGCCTGACAGAATCCTGCTGTAACACCAGGCAAGTTCACCTGTAGCGCCCGTCCATTTGTTCCAAAGAGTCTCGTAACAGCACCTGCCGGTGGCGCAGGTCCCGCAACAAGCTCTTTAAAATCTTCACCGTCGTAGAAGAACGGTACGCCATCTATGAAGAGCTGCTCCTCTGCAAGGTTGAAGCTTTGAGCAAAGGTGCAGATTGATGGGTTGTTGTCTCCGACGAAACCCTTGTCTGTGTTTTGACGTTTGCGGGTTTTGGGAGCGGAGATGAGGAAAATCACAATACGGCCTGGTGGTTCGATGATGCCTGTTGATGTAGTGAGGGCATCACTGCTCACGATGGATCCTGATGTTGTGGTGATTTGGTCGGTCAAAGGCACAACATCCGAAGTCAAAGTTACAGAATCTGAAGTGATAACGGTCAATTCGCTCTGTGGCTCTGTTTCTGTTACACAATTAGTCTACAATAACTCTCAAATAACTCGGGTCACTTACGTGTCACGGGCACTGAGCTGTTTCCCGCAAAGGTCGGCTGTAACGAAGAGGCTCCGGTTGATTTACCAGGATTTGCTACAGGAACAAGGTAGGTAGACAGGTACGTAACACACCATGTATCCAATCTCACCGCTCCATGGTCTGGCTGTGAGAGAACACCACTCGCCCCCAAGACTGTCGTGAGGATTGTTTGGCTCTTCATGATGACTCGCACGTTTACCTTCAAAATATTAGAGAGCAAGACGATTTCACTGTAACATTTCGCGATGGACTTCACACTTTTAAGTAGAGCAGTAATCAGACATCTCATCCCTTCCTCTCGTATTAAAAAGAACCTTTAGACTTGTCGCAATCTCTGACTGTCTGCTAATTTACTGTAAAAAGACGCTATATGAGGCTTTTAGTCTTTCTGCACATACAAATTAACATCAAGCATTCCACAGCCACACAAGTCATTCCTCTTTTCTCTTGGTTCAAATTCCTATGACTTAACACAACCCCCTTGCGTCGGCTTGTATGCCGGATCACCCAATCCCATTAACTTATCCCAGAGGCCTTTATTTACTTCAGTTCTTTTCTAACTTAGAGCCACTGGTTTCCTCGGGTCTCTATTGAAGCCAACGCGCAATCACGTCACCTTGTTTGTTATTGACATAACCTAAAAATAAACGAGCAGTCGTGTCTCACCCGCCAACTTGACCGTTATTTTCATTCTCAAGCCGTCAGTGTGATGACTTACCCGTACATATGCGTCTCACAAGCCACGTCTTGAGATTCCGCACTTTCAGGCATGGCTACTTACATGCCACGGCAAATTGCACGCTACACTGCATCGACTTATTTTTGCGGTCAAGAGAAAATTGGTCTACGCTTACTAGACAAACGACAGATGAATCACCAAACGCCTTATAAGCTGGAAAGACTAACAGATACTTTGCTCAAATATGAAGTGTTATATTCACTTGCAAGAATACCCTTGTAGCTGAAAGGACCCGGTACCCGCTACTGCAACACCAAACGGCTGACAGTACTCTTCCAATGGCCAGGCTTTCTCTAGTCAATCCCGTGTAGGTAACTAAGACAGCGCATTTCTCACTTCACCTCCGCTGTCAGAAGCATCATTGTTGCTTTGGCGCATTGCAGAACGCTCGCTCCACCACCCTAGGTAGGAAGCATATATTGAAGTCAACAATCACCACGAACATTCACATTGGCCGACCAATCACAGATAGAACAGAACAGAAATATTAGAGCTTGGCCATATGGCCACAGCAGTCTGCCTCATCACCCTCTCCATCTATAAGTCCATGATCACAACAGCCCTCTTTTAATGGCTGGGTGCTGATGTTTGCTGTTACCCTTAGGAAACTGGCAAGGTCTTCAGTATCCGTGGATTTGTTGTGATGAGAGTCTAGATATGTTCAGTATAGACCTCATCAGACATAGCATCATTCTATAAGGAAACGCAGCAAGTTATCTGAATATATTTCTTCGATGCATTCTTTGCGCATCACCGTTTTATACGCCTCTTATTGATCTAGACAGTTCCCATGCCCAATTCTCCGCAATGGCACCGCGGATGAGGACACGCAACGGTCTTGAGAGACTACCCTCTGGGAGTCTGAAGACTACTGAGTCTGCGGAGAAGGACCAGCGGGCGCATGAATGCCTGCGTCAAATTGAGGAGCAGTGTGAGCTAGCACAAGAGAGCTTCGATTACCTATTGAAGCTACTCAGCGACAGGTCGTCACTCCAGATAAGTATACTGTCGTCATGCAACATCGATGGGAAGCTCTTCGACCTGACAAGCTCGAACTTTGTGGCTCCTCTGTTCCGCCCCATAACTCAGAATTGGTCTGTGATATATGTTCAGGCCAACATTGTGGACAGTGGAAGGTATACGTTATTTCCCAGATCCCTCTCAGCAGAGGCGTTCTCAGGTGGTCGATAAGCCCCGTTCTGAGGCTCGTCGGCGATATGAAAAGGACGCGAAGGTCAACTATACTCATGAAGTAAGTCTTGTAAGGCAAATGACCACTTAGATCTAACGCGGTCTAGGAGGGCCCGACGGCATCACATAAGAACGCAACGGGCATATATGCCCTTATGGGGGCCTTGGACTTAAGCACCCACCACTCCTTTCAGTCGAAGGACAAGTTCTGGAGCGGTGATCCTGTGACGACGATCAAAGGTGCTTTACAAGCAACTCGGCCTCGGCACCCTACCTCAGGAAGAACACCTGCGAAGAGGGGATCCTCTGTATGTTCTACGGGCAATGGGGCCGAGGGTATGAGAACTCCTTCGAGAACCCCCAGAAATGCGACTCGGGATGGTTGGGAACTTCCGTCCTGTGATGAACTGGGCGTCTTCGGTGCCCATACACCTCCCACAAGAAGGAAGCGCAGACGCCTTGATCCGGTTGATCATATCGCGTTTAACGTCAAGGAGAAGTTGGAAACGGCTACCTCTTCCATCTTGAACTTGGGTCTTCCGTCGGTGACGGATCTTCAGCAAGAGGTCGATGAGCGCCGCAAGGAGCGCAGCGAGCATAACGAGGTCGTCGAGAAGAAGAAGAAAGAGCTAGAGACATGTCAGGACAAGCGAGCGTCACTAGCCAATGTACACGAGGAATGCGAGAAGGCGTGCACGGAACTGGAAATCAAGCTCAACGATGATGAGCGCAGGGTGAGTAAATGGCTCTCGGAGTTCCCCCTGCACCTCAACTTCGCCATTGATACCGAAAGATACAAGACCCCGGGCGAAGACAGGTGGAAACCTGAAAGGATCAACCTCATGGAGGCGCAGAACAGGAAGCGCAAAGCCAATGAATCGCTAGATCCTGCGAACCAGGATTTCTCCTACCTTGAGAGGGAAGGGTGATTGAGGAGGGGGTGAAGACGGCGTATATGCGTAAAGAGTTTGTGGCGATGAAGGAGAGGCATTTGGAGGATCAAAGGGCTTTTCTATCGCGGTTTGAGGGCGATAATTGGGAGAAGAAGTTGGATGAGAGGGGAGGCAAAATGTAGTTTTAACATTGGGTTTCGTTGGAGATTGCTTCGCATCCCAATCCCAGACATGTTTCAGCAGATGCATTTGTTTGTTGGTCGGTGTTGGTCATACTGTCTCAGGTAAGCGTTTCTTTCACATTGCAGCCAGAACTGTACAGTATTATGTTCCCATAAAAGTATTTCTATTTAGTACGTACCAATACCAGCTCATCTACATCGTGAAGCGATATCCCTAATTACTTATCTGGTGTTGAGGATCAAAACGTGGGGTTCTGAGATGAACATCTCCGGGATCCGGCAATTCGGCGATATGACGTTTTGTTCTGTTTCCAAGTGACCAATACAAATTGAGTTTTGTTACATGGGGTCGGCAGAGCTGACAATCCCCGGCTTCCGGGTTTTAACTTAAATCCTTCACATTGAGTCACAACCATCACAACCTACTAACCAAGGCACAACCAAACCAAATTATAGAGTAGAACACAATAGAATAGCTCGCAATGACTCACGGACATGCTCGGAAAAGTCTCGTCAACTGCCGGTGCACGGCTACGCACGGCCCGGCGACCGAAATCTTGATCTCGGCCGTTATCAAAACTTATCGCCAATCGCCCAACCCAACCCAACCCAACCAATTTGAGCTTAAAGTGATGGACTCTTCCTCGGCGGATACCAAGGAAAAAAGAAACGAAAAAGGCTGCTCAACAAATTACGTCGTCATCCCCAAAATTTCTTATCCTTCGGCATCTCTCCGTCCGAATTTCCAGCGAAGGTTCTAATGCCGTATTTTAGGCTACTTCTTTTTTTACAGTGACAGTAGCACGCACCGAGTGCGCCCCCCAACGTGTAACCAAGCCAAGGATTGGGATTGGGATTGGGATTGGATTGGATCTACTGCAGGTGGTTTGCTGCAGTCTTGCCCGTTTTTATCCTTGTCCGTTGAACCGTCGCTGTCACGTCCCATCCATTCCATTATCGCACCATATTCACACTGCAGCTGCAACCGCGCTGTGGATGCCTCCTCAATGTTTTCCTCGCGGCTCCCTTCCTTTTCTCTCCGCTCCTCCTCTTCCTCCTTCACATCTTTATCCTCATCATCTCAACGTCTTGCATCCCGCTCCATACTCACCAGCTTCCAACCCCGTTTCTCATCCTCATCCTCATCCTCATCCTCATCCTCATCCTCATCCACACAAGACCCAAAACCCGCTCCAAAACCCGAGTGGCGCACAATGGCCGAAAAGGACATCACAAAGTATCTCCAGCAGAGCCATGACCGGCTCTTCCACAACAACCGCGCCTGGGCCGAGAACAAGGCCAAGGTCAACCCCGACTTCTTCAAGAACCTCGCCGCCGGCCAGGCACCCGAGTACCTCTGGATCGGATGCGCCGACTCTCGCATCCCCGCCGAGCAGATCTGCGGCCTTGAGCCCGGCGAGGCATTTATCCACCGCAACATCGCCAACCTCGTGTGCAACACGGACCTCAACGCTATGGGCGTCATCAACTACGCCGTCAAGCACCTCGGCGTCAAGCACATCATTGTCTGTGGTCACTACGGCTGCGGAGGTGTCAAGGCGGCTATGACCCCCCAGGACCTCGGCCTGCTGAACCCGTGGCTTCGCAACATCCGCGACGTGTACCGCCTCCACGAGAAGGAGCTCGATGCGATCGAGGACGAGAGCGCTCGCTACGACCGCTTGGTCGAGCTGAATGTCGTCGAGCAGTGTCGCAACGTCATCAAGTCTGCTGATGTCCAGCAGTCGTGGCACGAGAACAAGTATCCCATTGTTCACGGATGGGTGTTTGGTTTCAAGGATGGACTTCTCAAGGATCTTAAGATTGATTTTGAGGCTGTGTTGGCCGACATCCAAAAGATTTACAACCTTGTTGACAAGAAATAATGGAAGAGCATGGCGTTGATAGAAGAAATTTAACTTAACTTACCGATTCAAGTACTGTGTCTGTGACTGATGATGCAAGGACAAGACTCTTTGATGACAAGAGGTTCAGTCAAGGGGCAACGTCCACCTTTTAAACATACCAGTAGCGTTCCGTAAGTGCCTGATATGCAGGGATATTGCTCTCTTCAGCCCTATAAGTTACCGTAACAGGGACCACGGCTTGGCTCGACCGCACCTCGATGACGGTCTGGGCCTTCAAGGTGTCGAGAGCCGGAGGAGCAACACAGCAACGACGTATCCTCGCACAATATGAACATCATTACCTCCTATCAAATTCCAGGACTTCTGAAATATTAAACCAATTTTTGAATAATTTTTAAATGCTCTTATTGAGGGTAGGAATCGCAGAAAATTATCAGAAGGATCGCTCTCACGTGACCACCCTTTCTGGGTGCATCTCCACACATCGTACGATTTCCACATGGCCTGGTCCACGATGGAGGGATCGCTTGCAGGCCTCGGATCCAGAGACGGCAGTTTTTTTCTCAAGTGCCGGGTTAGAGATTGGCGAATAGTAGTGAATGGGGAAGTTGGCCGGAAAAAGAAGGTTGCTTCTCTTTTTGTTGCTAATGTGAATGGCGGGTGATGGTTTGGGAAATGTCTCTCTGGATGAAGTACCTATTCCTGGAGGGAGTCTAGTGTATATGCAGCTTAGCCGTACGTGTCAAGTCTATGCTTAGTTTTATTATCATTAGTGAATTATGATGGAAATTCATCTGGTAGTAGTTCAATTCATCTTCAATGTAGACTTTTTTGTCTGGCTTACCTTACAAGGTTGTGTGTTGTGCTCTCGCAATCCAGTGACCTTGATAGATAGCGCATCCGACAAACATTGGAACGGAGTATGCATGCATTGATTGTGCTTGCTCAGGTGCTCAATATTAAGTTTTTATTGCTAACAAAGACCTTGGCGCTTTCTTGTAAAGTAAATAGGCTAACAAATCCATCGGCTTGTCATTTGATTGCTACATTCGTTCATGCTAGAGCATAGTACCCTCATTCGCGTTGCTGAGAACAGCTTCCATCTATCTTATGTCATGGCAGCGCAATAAACCTATCGACAATTTTTAAATCCCAGGCAGGAATAGAATCAGAAACCATCCTTTAGTTAGTTAATATTCAACTGCCTTATGTATCATCATTCAATTGTGCAGTGCGCGACAAACACGCGTCATCAAGTACAAAGAGTTACGATTACCCTACAGCCAAGCATCTCAGAACCGTTCTGCTCTTCCCTCATCCATCATCCCGTTTCACCCGCTAACGCCTAAACTCTGGCTTGATCTTGATCCATACCTGTATTAATTACTTTTTTCACTTCAAACTGCGAAACAACACCTTCCCATCTTCGCTTCTTCCACTGCCCATAGATGAGCCCTGCTTGCTCTCTCTCCTTCAGCAACAAGCATCACGTGAGTGACTCGGTCTGGTGGTCTAGTGGTATGATTCTCGCTTAGGGAAAACCCTACAGCATAGCTTGCGAGAGGTCCCGGGTTCAATCCCCGGCCAGACCCTTTCTTTTGCCGATGAGGCTTCTGAGATAAGGAAGTGTTTCTTTTTGCTGTTGGGCTGTCTGTCGATGGATGATGATGATGCGAGGCCATTGAGTTTGGGTCTCACCGAACCTTGAGTCACGTTCGATACGCCTCTTTCGTTTCACATGAGCTCACACATGTACATGCCCAAAAGGTTGGTTACTGAAACTTCTGCCCTTTCTCAATCAGTCTTGTTCCGGTGACACCGACAATTGGTTAATAGATGTGTCGCATAGTAATTGGTGATGATGTTGCGCTTACATGCAGACACTTTTCGTGGTGGAGACATCTCGGCGCTAGTCTATTTAGGTCACCCCGCCCACAGGTACTCATGCAAAAAAGCTGGGGCATTGTGGGGCGTAAGAAAAGATCAAACGTAAATATAGGGTGTCAAATTAAATCTAATCTAAGCTTGTACAAAATTAGCCAAGGTTACACTAATTTGCCTGAGTATTTCTGTCACTCAACATCGAGGTCCGAAGTTTTCTTGCCTCCCCGAGCGGGCCGGTCTCGTCTCAGTGAGTGAACCTTTCAACGGCTCCAGCTGCAAACAAAAAAAGTAAACAACCCGTACAGCCCATCCCAGCCCATCTCATCCAGACATAACTTAACCAATACAAACTCGACGTAAGACAAGGCTCCAAACCGCGTTCCTCTCCATTTGCCACGCCTTTTCTTTTCTAATTTTTTTTTGCTCGAATAAATCAGTCCAAGTCGCATTCTTTTCAACAATTTGTTTTTGTATCCTGTATCTTGCCGTGCTTCCGTCGTCACCATGAACGCGATTTTCAACTTCCTGTCATCACCGCTCAAGCAGCCCGCAGAGAGACCTCCACCCTCCAGCATGCCACTTACCGCCTCGCGACCGAGTTTGTCGCCTAGAGAGCAACGTCTTGCCAAACGCGCTGCGGATAGGTTCTCGGAGCCGGCAGGTCGCAGTCCCGTGAGTTTCATCTAGAAGGTGCCCGCCCAGCTTTGCGCTGCGTTGCGTTGCGCAGGTGCCTTGATGAGCTGGCACCTCCCGTCCCCCAAGTGTTATGTATGTTGGACACCCATGGAACTGACTTGACTTTCTTTCAGCGCTCGCGTCTGAGTAACGTTTCTCTTGCATCCACGGACGATAACACCGCCGAGATCTCTGTCGTTAGTCGACGAAGAGAGACCATCGCCATGGCCCCGCCGCTGAGTGTCAAGAAGCGCATCAGCACATCGACGCGCTCGTCGCCGATACACAAACAACCAAAGTCCAACGGACCTGTTTCTCGTGTCGCGACATCATCGCCCGCCGTCCGATCTTCCCCTAGAAGGCGAGAATCGGTTGAACTTGGAGGATCTTCGCCGGCCTTTGCCACGTCGCCAGCCTCAATCTCTAAGAGAGTTTCCCGTGTCGCGTCGTCGCCCGCAGTTCGATCCTCGCCTAGAGGGCAAGAATCGGCCGAAGTTGAATCGCCGGCCCCAATCCCCAAGAGAGTTGCTCAAAAGAGCGAGATTAAGAGCCCTAGAAGGTCCTCAAGGGCCTCGCGCGCAACGGCACCGCAAACAAATGGGACAGAGAAGATGCCCGAGGAACAGCCCGAAGAGGCGCATTCTGAAGAAGAACCGGCGCAAGTTGAAGATGACAAGAGATACGAATTCGTGAGGATTTCAGATCATCGCTGGGTCAAGAACGGGAACGAGAACGAGATCGAGCTTCTCGTGCAGTGGAAGGACGGCGAGCGCTCCTGGGTCTCCGAGGAACTTCTTCATACCGACAACCGACAGGCCCTATTCGCGTACTGGCGCTCGCAGCCCGAGGGCCGACCTAAGAACCCCGAAGACGACGAGGTGTACCAGGTTTTCGCGATTAGAAAGCACCGCGTGCGTAATGGAGTGTCGCAGGTCCTAGTCGAATGGTTAGGCTACGACACACCCGAAAACACGTGGGAGGACCAGGACTACATTGATGGGGTCGCCCCTAAGCTGGTCGACGCCTATTTTGACCAAGTTAAGGGCAAAGGCAAGATTCAGGCCAAGGCTAAGAGCCAGACGAAAAGCAAAGCGAAGCCCAAGGCTCCTGTAAAAACCAAGGCGCCCGCGAAGACCAAGGCCCCGGCAAAGACTTCGACTCGCGGCGTGACTAGAAGTAGTGCAAGGGTCTCGAAGCGATAGAACTACACTGGAATACGATTGGAACTGGTCGGTTGTATTGGCTAAAACGGCTGTGGAAGCATGTTTAAAGGCTTGTGATGATGGAAATGAACATTGTTTGGACTGTAATTATCATTGGAGTGGAAACAATAAGCAAACTGCATTTCTTATTACATGTGTTTTCTTGATCGTGAAGTAGCTATTTTCCTGCCTTGACCCTAGACGACGAAGATATTTTCACAAGATTCAGTAGACTCGTTACCAAGTTTATTTAGCATCCTCTAAAATCCTGAGTCTTACTCCCTCATCTACCAGTCTTCAGCTTACCATGCCACCCCCAATGGACCTAGATATCGGACAGGAACTTGTGAATCCCTCGTAGAATTCCCCTGCTCCGTCCCGATTCTTCACGCTCATCGCTTCGACTCGATCTATCACTCACATCCTCACGCATCTCAGTGCTCCTCGACCTCCGCGACCTCGCTCGCTTACCACGGTCCTTGTAATGCGAAATATCATCTCTCAAACTCCTCAAACTCTTGCCAAAGTGCTTAAGATTATATAGATCCCTGATGAGCTGCTCGACCCCATCTTGAGTCAGAAGCGCTTCCGTCTGGTCATGCATGTTTTTCTGTATCGTCCTGACTAGCTCAAGGTGCCTGTCTCTGTCATCCGTTAGACCCTTGAGCTTTCTCTTGTTCGTATCGACGTTTATTCTGTTGTCCTTTCCGAACTGGATCTTGCCTGTCTCGATCTTGATGAGCTGGTCGTAATACTTTTCGGTCGCATCGTTAAAGGCATTAGCAGAGTGCTCTCTCAGATACGCGACAAATTGTGCCGTTGCCTTTCGTAGCTGTTTCTGTTCACTTCTGTATTCCCCCTCAAGCTGTTGAACTCGCTCTATACCCTCTTGTCGTAGGGCCATATCGCTTGCGTTATCCCTGAGGCGTCGCTCAACGTCTTTATCCTTGACTCTGACCTTACTTTCTGTCAGTTCATAGAAGAAATGCATGTGCTCCTGCCAACTATGCTTGCAACTTCTACAACTCTTGTCTTTGGTCTCCTCGAAAGCCCTGCATTTGATGAGTTCTGGATGGCCCACGCACTCTTCGGTAACACCTGGTAGTCTGCAATCTTCGTGGCAAATTGACCTGTAGAATGGGACAACTTCGCCGTTAGAATTGGACTTGAACTCGCAGCAGTGCTTGTTCTTGCAAACAGTACGAGGCTTTTCGAGCTTTGTGGGAACAACATTGATCCTTTCCAGATGAAGCTTCTTTCGAAGTTCATCTCCCGTCAGGCGCATGTCATTCAACTCTGCCATCTTTTCTTCCAGCAGGCTCAAATTCTTTCTGATCTCCTGGGAAACCTCAACCATGGGAATCATCAAATGACCAAGTGCTTCGCGTGCGCCCTCCATGGTAAGCGTTTGCCTGATCTCATGTGGTCTGAGGTTGTCTATGTATGAAAGAAGCCTCAAAGTTTCTGCTCTCGATCTATCCCAGCTTTCGCGGGAACTTCTCTCGTCTTGGCCCCTGATACCTTGAAAGCGCGCAGCCAGACAATGGAAGCTTTTCGCATCAAAACTGTACGAGTTTGCGCGGCTTACTGTTAGGTCAACAGTTGTGTTGCCCTTGAGGAAGCTTTGAAGCGGCCCGAGAGCATCTCCTGGGGCATAGTTGGAGATGAGGGTATGTGTGAATCCAAAGACGACGTTTGCAACAGCGCTGCGATGAAGATGGGACAATAGCTCCTCAAAGCAGAAATGAATTGTGGGGGTGAGGCGTGCTTCTTTGGTCTTGACTAGGATCAATATTCCGTGAAGCTCTTCATATCTTTCCAGAGTGTTCATGATGTCCTTGATGTTCTTATTGTCTATTTCAGGACCTCGAGTATCGCCGATACCCGGAGTATCGATTATACGGTATTTGGTGCCATTATATGTCACTCTGTAAACCGACGTCTTCTGTGTAGCAGAATCGCCAGTTGTACCGTCGTGTTCATCCTCTCCAGAGCCAACGCGAATCGTCCGGTTCTCAAGTTCCTGATCTGGGTCCGATGAGTTCCAGTGACTGACTGAAAAGGAACACGGGACCCTGTACTCTAGTTTCTGGGCCGATTTTGCCTCATTGAAGCTCTCGAACGTCAAGAAATTGACGAAAGAATTGATAAAGGTTGACTTGCCAACGCCAGTCTGACCCAGAACCAGAATATTGCGACAATCAGGCCGTTTTGATCTTGTCAAGAGTCGATAAAGCTCATCCGAGTGGTATCGATCGAAGCCGCGCCCGTGACTATCGCTAGTGCATTTGAAGTCCCATGAGTTGTAATCGGCTGAACCACAGTCGCAGTAGATGCAGTCAGTCATTGTCGCAAACTCAAGAGGAGCGTTGCAATTGGCGCAGGCCCATTCACAACTCGAGTGAGAGTCACAAGATCTTCCGGGACAAGGGATTCTGACCAAGTGGCACTCAGCCAGTCTTGGTGCATCGAAATCCATTTGTCCTGGATCACAACGAGCGATACACCTTTGTGGCCGTTGCCGGTGCTCTGCTTGTCTCGCAGGAGACCTGCGTTCTGCTGACCTATCACGATACTCCGATACTTCAATCACTGGCTTCGACATTGTCCGTATTGGACCAAAGATTGGAGCTTCCAACTTTCTGTACTCAGAGGGGGCATCGCAATCGACTATAAACACCGGGTTCTGGTTCTGAGGGTTGTGAAGGAACTCTCTCAGAGCTGTGCACTGATCATTCCATGAACTCGAACTCTTGAGCACAGCATTATTGAACAGAAAATGATATGGAGGAGGATCGTGAGACAGAGTGCGTTTGTGGATGCAGGCGCCATTGAAACCGATATATGTCGCTCCACTGTTGAGACATTGCTCGATGAATCTGAGCTTGTCGCTTTGCTGACCAGCGATCATAGAGATCTTTCGAGGAGATGATTCGTGAACATTGCATAGCTGCGGGAGGCGAGTTTCATCCACTGTGCCATCTCTGATGCCTAGTATAACCCTTTGTAGAATCATCTGGAAATCTTCTCGGAATGTTTCAAGGCGAGTAATTGCTGTGTCAACTTCCTCGATGTGGCCCCTTGCAAGATATTGTTCCCGACCCACCAGCGAGTGTCTGTAATCCTCGACTTCCTCCTTACAAGAATTCAAATCATCAAAAAGAACAAATAAAGGATCAACATTGGTGATAGCTCTCAGGGGATGGTGAGGGCTGGGAACAACCCCCCCGTCAGGCATGAGATGACGGAGCATGTGTATGGGAAGTAAAGTATACTCTATCGGGTACCCTGCGCCGTCAAGAGTGTGCGTAATCTGCTGCGGACCTGTTTGTAAAAACCTGCACATCAGAGGAAGTGTCTCTTCGTGAATGCCACAATCGCGTTGGATATCAGTATAGAGCATGAACTCATAGTCGAGTTCAAGTCGATGACTTAGCGAATTGTCGCTGCAGTCTACAGAGTAGATGGACCTGGCAATATCGTCCAGTTCCTTTAAGTCTTTCTGAAACGCAACTTCTAGGGCCGCTCGTTGATCGGGGTCGTCTACGCGATGTTTCATTGTCATGATGCTTTGTAGCCCCCATCGGACACCGGTGACCACATGGGTACTGCGACGATCAGCCGGGAGGAAGATTCCAGAGGCCATTCCGCTTCTCAACACACCCTGGTGGAGATTAAGAACATCTTCATAGGTGTTGAAGAAACTCCGGTTAACACCATAGAGAATATCACCATCTAATGTACTGTCTTTCAGAAAGTTGGCAGATCCTTTGAGGTCGATCAAGCCGGATAGAATGCTTGCTGCAAGGTTGCCATCGATACGCATTGCGTTGAACCGACTCGCATGACTGGAACCTTGATGTATTCCACTCTGGTGCTGACGAGAAGGCAGGCTTCGCAAGACGACTCCTTGCGGCGGAATTAGCGGCAGAATAGACGACGGAAGGAATTGATCAACCCTCGCATCGTAAAGGGTACCGATAGAAACGTGTTGGCCAAGTGCAGGTCTGATAATCTCAGCCATCTCGCCTCGAGTAAAGATGAAAGAATCTTTGGGTGAGTTAGTTGTTGGCACCAGAAGAGTATAGGAGTGTTTGGAGGCTTGAGGAGAACCTCGAATCGTTCCCTTGGCAGCATAAATACCTCGACGAGGTCAAATTATCTGGCGGACCGGTCCGCCAGCAATCTCCCCTCAGATGAGTCTGCCCCAAGGGCGAGGCACCTGGACGCCCGTTGCGTGCAACATGACTACTGGAAGCCCGCTTGCCAGACGGATACACCAAATTCACTGCCACACCATTGGACGTTGCACCACGACTGGTGTTTGTCACCGAGATAAGGCCTTGCCGCAGGCTCCCAGTATTGGAGGCCGCTATCGGATTCTTCACGATCGAAGCAAGACGCTCAAGACCAACTGGCAAGGCTTTTCGCATGCTTAGGTAACGTCGAGATCGATGTCATACGGGTTGAAAGGCATCAGACGGTTGTCCGTTCTTGAGATGGTGCCACAGGGTCTTGACTCACGATGAGTGTCTCTTTCAACGACGTGAAGCCAATGTACTGGAATCTGAGGGGTCATGGAGATTGATGGCACATTGTAGGTGACACCTCGTTAGGTAGACGTAGAAGCGTCTAGGCTGCCCTGCGAAATCCCAGTTGCGTCCATACATTGAGGTAGTAGTATGGCTTGATGATTTCGTGACAGCACCCCTTGCGTTTCAATCTCGAGGGGAGTGAGCAAACACAGGGCAGAGCTTCTGCTCCATAACATCGCATCGCACTCTACAACAAGTAACTACTTTGTGACCTCGCGGGCTTTGCGAGTGATGGAGTCTGCCGGGCTAGTCTGAGGAGACACGAGACTCTGAAAATAGCCCGATGCACAAGTAGGAGTGACTGCCCTTTGCTGGTTGTACGCCAGACAGAAAACAAGAGCTGGGATGGAGTCTAGTTCCCCCAGCCGTGACACGAGCGCTGAAGGTTCTCGAAGTTGCCGGACAATTTGGCGCTCTTGATCGGATTGTATGAGTATCTGCCTGGGCGGCCAAATGGCGACCCAAGAAAGACCAACTTGAGTCCCAGTTCGTTTCGAGGGGTTATTATGTACCCAGTATCCAAGAGGTCTCCTCGTTGTCTGTTCAATCGACGGTCAGGTGATCATCCGCCAGCGAGCTTTAGCCGTGATCTTTTGATCGTGACGAGCGGGCAAAGATGGCAGCATTGTTGAAGTGCGCATTATCTGAGTTGTGCTTGCTTGGAATGCGTGGGCGGATGCATTGATACATCGTCAGCTAGAATGGCGTGGTATTAGAGGCAGATATAGAGGCAGAGATCATCAACTTATTTGTTCAAGTTTGTGCGTTTGTTGTCAGGAGTTGATACAGTGGCTCTTCATCCAACGAGTGCTGTTTGTGTCGTCACCTCGCGTTTGTTGTTGACTTGTTTCCAAGTTGAGTGCATAATTGGGGGCAGTCATTACGCCATCGAGGGCAACAATGAGACTCTTTCACTCATGGATGTTACACAGCAAGCGCCCAACCTTTAGCATTTGCAATAGAGCATTTACCACCAGAAAGCCTTCCTTTCTCCATTCATCATGTAACTACACTGAACTTGACCAAACCATGTTCTTTCGTCACTTCCATCCCCTTCTCGGCTTAACACACGATATTGGGATGCTTCCAGGTCTCAGACTCGTCCATTCATCACAGGAAAACCGCCAGTTGGAAGTTCTACCCCGTGGGCACCGTTGAAGCCATCATTTGACGTTTGCTTAACGTGGAAGACGCTGGTACAGCATCCAACGGCAACGGTCAGTTGACATCAAGGCTGAGAGGCAATTTCTCATTGTGTTCAACATGTAGTAAGAAGCCCATTCAAACGCTCCTGCACAATTGACCACATCGACTTCTCCCTCTTGCTAAGTCACAGTCTCCTTGTTGTAGGAGAGTGTCGATCAAGTCCCAACCTGATGAGTCAGCAACTTCCCCAGCGACCGACTTCGGCCGCGAATAGCCACACAAAACGGCAAACCCCACACCAACGTCAATTCGATCAAGGATTATTTTGTCGCATCTCGAGCCCGCCCACCAACAATCCAATCCCTTCATCACGCCCTCTCAACCACCTCAACTACTCCCTACAGTGGTCAATTGGGCTCGCTCCCCATCGGAATCATGCTGTCCGCTACCTCCTCCGCCCTGCGCACCAGCGCCCGCCGCGTTGCCCCCCGAGCCGCCGCCCTCGTTGCGCCCATGCCCAAGATCTCCCTCGGCCGAAGCTTCACTGTCGCACAGGCTCGATGCCTCTCTTCCACCGGCCGTCTGTCCTACGCTGTCCAGACCAACCCCAACCCTCCTCTGGGTATGAAGAATGCCTCCAACGATTCTCCCTCGAGAATTGGCCTCATTGGAGCTCGTGGATACACTGGTCAGGCTCTTATCGATCTTCTCAACGAGCACCCCATGATGGATCTCCGACATGTTTCTTCTCGTGAACTTCAGGGCCAGGAGTTGAAGGGATACAGCAAGCGCAAAATTATCTACGAGAGTCTGTCTCCTGAGGAGGTTGCCCAGCTGGATAAGGAGGGCAAGGTCGATGCCTGGATTCTGGCGCTTCCCAATGCTGTCTGCCAGCCCTTCGTTGAGGCTCTCGGCGACAGCAAGAGCTTGATTGTCGATCTCTCTGCCGATTACCGTTTTGACGAGGACCAAAAGACATGGAAGTACGGTCTTTGCGAGCTTCAGCCCAGAAGCCAGCTTGCCACAGCGACAAGAATCTCCAACCCTGGCTGCTATGCCACTGGCTCTCAGCTTGCTTTGGCTCCTATCGTTGAGCACCTCGGTGGTATCCCTAGCATTTTCGGTGTCAGTGGTTACAGCGGAGCTGGTATGTCACAACTCATGCGGACGCCATGTCTTGCGCGCAGCAGGATGCAGAATAATCGGTACTCGGAAAGCTGACGATGGAACAGGTACCAAGCCTTCTCCCAAGAACGACACCAACAACCTCAAGGACAACTTATTGCCTTGTAAGTGTAAAAAGAAGGATATGGGAAGAGAGGAAGCTAACTCGTAAAGACTCCCTCACAGGTCACATCCACGAGCGAGAGATTAGCCACCACCTGGGTAGCCCCGCTGCCTTCATGCCCCATGTGTATGCCTCCTACCTCGCCCACAATGCCACTGAAGCTGACAAATCCAGCGCCTCTTGGTTCCGCGGTATTCACCTGACTGTCAACATTCCCCTGAACAAGGAGATGACATCTCGTGACATTCGCCAGATCTACCAGGACCGATACGCCGGCGAGAAGCTCGTCAAGGTTGTCGGCGAAGCTCCGTACGTACCCCTAAGCTCTGTGGTTAGCGCATAAACTAATGTCGTAAAGTGTTGTCAAGGCCATCCAGGACAAGCATCATGTCGAGATTGGTGGCTTTGCTGTCGACAGCACCGGCAAGCGTGTCGTTGTGTAAGTCTCTCCATCCCAGCTCCGATGCGTCTACTAACTTGTTAAAGATGCGCCACCATCGACAACCTCCACAAGGGTGCCGCCACACAATGCCTCCGTAAGTCCTTCACCAAACTCCAGCACCACCTTTCTAACAAACCTCGCAGAGAACATGAACCTCGCACTCGGATACGACGAATACCAGGGAATCCCCATCTAAGCCACTAACACCACGGCGCATTCGTCGCTCCGATATCCACCATAGAGAACAAGTTCAACACTCCACAGAGCAAGGGACGCGCCAATCCTGAAGCGGTCCAAGCAAAGCATTACATATCTGTACCCGAACTAAGACCATCGTATGCTATACCAGTTGCGGAGAAGAGGAAAGCAAGCATATTTAGAACATGTCACGTCTGGGGAAGAAGACATTTATTTTGTTATGATACAAATACAATTCTAGATAGAGGTTAAATGATGATTGATAGCTACCTTTCCTGAACTCCGTGTGCATAATCCCAATAAATGAAAGTCTAGACAAGATACATGGTTGTAAGAGAAATATGTTAATGTATAGTGAGAGTGAGTTATGTGCTCTTGGACTTCTTCTTGTCATCAGTCTTCTTGTCGTCCTTGGAGCCCTTCTTCTTATCATCCTTCACCTTAGACGTCTTGGTCGCATCATCACTACTCTTGGTCTTGGTAGAACCCGCCTTCGTAGTCTTGGTAGTCTTCTTGTTGTCATCATCCCCCGAATGCTTCGACTTGCTAGTCTTTTTCACATCATCAGTAGACTTTGTCTTGGTGCTGTCCTCCTTCTTGGTCTTGGTGGTCTTCTTATCATCATCTCCTGAGTGTTTCGACTTGCTAGTCTTTTTCGCATCGTCGCTTGTCTTTGTCTTGGTGCTGTCTTCTTTCTTGGTCTTGGTTTTATTCTTGTCGTCGTCCTTGTTCTTGCCGTTTTGCTTCTTGTTGTTGGTCTTGAAGTACTTAGTCTCATCCTCATCAGTGTCATCATCGCTGCCAGAGGTTTCTCCCTTCTTGAGAGTGCCGATCCTGAAGGCAGGGCGATTGAAGGTGGTGACTTCGGGATCACCTTCAACACCATCATCAGCGCCGTCTTCTGAATCTCCATCATCGCCGTCGTCATCGCGCCTGTCAAGGCCACGGCGCGATGTACCACCGGTCTTGGGGTTGATGAAGCCAGCGACGACAGCGTTTGACTTTGTACCGGAAGAAGATGAACCAGCAGGTGAGAACTTGATCTTGGTGTCGGCGACATTCTTATTGCCAGTCTTGTCCGCTGGAAGAAGGGCATAGCCAGCCTTGGGTGCACCACCTGGAGGTAAGACCCAGGCTTCAGCGCCCATGATGCCACTGAGGCAGACTGTCAAAGCGAAAACAGGCTTCATTTTGAAGTTTTAAAGATGATATAGAGAATAGGGAATAGACCGAGTGTGTTTGAGTTGGAGCGAATAATACATATCCTTGCAAGATAGCAACCAGTACTTATACGTCAGTCATAGGCACGATGTAGTGAGATCTTGGCAACGAATTGATCATCCTCTGGGAAAAGTTAATCACCAAAGCAGGAACGCTGATCAGGGCCGGGGCCTGGCATGAGGCTTGTCCGACAAAACACGGTACCTTCTTTCGTCTTGGCCGCAAGAGTCTAGCCACTGGTGATCTGGGCTATCAAATGCCTAAGCACTCAGGAATGTGAATAGCTTACATACCAAGTATGTATGTGGCGCGGGGATAATGACAATTCATCACCGAGCGACGCCATGTCCACGCCCCTTTGCCTATTGCGACAGTTCCTGTAGTCTATATACTAGATTATTTGGATTATTTTAATGAGTCCTCGATAAAGTTGGCCTCGTCCGATCCGCCACGATGAGCGAGGTGGGAGTTACGTTCCTGGGCCTTCAGGATCTGGAATGTTGGGGACCACGCGGGGATACTAGTTCGCCTGGGGGATCTTGATCAAGGTTTTGGATTGGGGATGACGGGAGGATTATTAATGAGACAGAAAAGCCTTGTTGCACGTGGGGAAAGCCTGGTGTTTGTGTTGCGCCAAGTAGGGGACCAGATGGGAGTGCCCGCAATGTCTCTGCAGCATGCAGTGGAATTACATGGTGCTATCGAGTGCGAGAACTCAGAGGCACTTAGATATACTCATTGTCGTGGGATAGCGGAGAAATTACTCTGAATACAAGCGACTTGCAAGCGCAGCTTGGTTGTACTGGCAGTGCTGCATATCATTTGGAACAGGCAGGATTGTAGAAAGCCCAATTTGAACTCGTTCATACCGAGGGCTGGCTTACAGGATAACCTGATTGCAGGTGGATGGTATCTATGAAGCGGGATTCGGAAGCCATTTGTAGAATGTGGTATGCCTTGTGGCCTGCGATCCGGCCAAATTGTGCAATGTCGGTTCAATCATGGCCTCAACTTGGGCCAACATCAAGGCGCAGGCAACAAAGTTGGCCAACGGCGATTGCTTCTTGATTGTGATTGATGCAGGTGAGTGAATGTGTGAATGCTGTGAGTGGTTGCAAACATGCAGGAGGCCTTCCATCCCGTCACTATAATAAAACAGAGCCTCGTTTGACCAAACTCGTCAGCATCATCTCCTTTCATCAACATCACCGACTCAACGAGCGACTTCATCAAAATGAATCCACTTACCTCCATCCTCTCTTGTCTAACCGGCCAAAGGGCCCCAACTCAACCATCACCACCAGTCAGCGAGATCAACACAAGCTCAAAGATCATCACCACCCAACCAGTCCCGTACTCCGACGACGTAGCGTCCCAATTCGCCTCCATCCTGCAAACCCACACTGGCACCCAAGACCAACTTCATCACCGCCTTAAACAGGTAGTTTCCACCACCGGCTGGACGTCAAGCCTCGCCGAAGCCATCGAGCGCAAGATCGAGAAACTCTTAAAAGATGGCGCAGAGCTCGCCAAGCCCATGGCTGAAGCCGTAAAGAGAGCTACAAACACGGCTTGGGAGTTTGCGAAGGAACATCCTGTTTACGCTGGGTTGATCGCAGCTGGTACTATCATTGCTATCGGTGTTTTGGTGGAGTTTGAGCTCATTTGGGTGCTGAGAGCGCTGGGGTTTGACGAGGTTGGACCGAGAGTCGGTAAGTCATTTTACTTGTGATTGCGGTAAAAGTGAAAGCTAACGAGTCATAGGGAGTTTTGCGGCGAGATGGATGAGTAGCCTTGAGAAGGTACCTAAGGGATCAGTTTACTCGTATCTTCAGCGACTGGGGATGAAGATTGCTAAGTGAAGGCGGGTTTGAGATGGAAACAATTGAATAGTACCCGTGACTGCCAAGTCGGTTTAGCGGAAGCGTTTCCTTTTCACTCATAAGTAAATTCCACAGACAGTCATTTCCATATAAGCGACATCTGGTATTCAATTCATTGGCTGTGCTTAGACCATGGCGTTGTTAAGCTTATTCTTTAGGCTTCATGTCAATTGTCAACCATGGTCTCTCTGTCTAGTCACTTTCAATCAATTACTGTGACTACTCCGAAATGGCCTCGATAAATGATGTAAAAGCGCCCTCCAACGATCAAACCCCGGACATGCACGCCCGAAGATCGGCGAGAGGCATTATCACGACATTTATGCCCCTCGCCCCCTCCAAATTTACCCCGCCATTAAGAAGAACCCCTCCCCCACGTACGTCTCCAAGTGCAACGTCGGGCTTGACCCGAGGTCTGCAGGAAAGTGTTTACATCATATGTATTATGTAAATAGCTTCTCTTCTCCTTCAAATTCTTCCCGCATAGTATTCTTCGCTGTGTTGCTGCCAAACTGTTCTTCTGTGAAAAGTCACTATGCCACTGCCTACTTCATCGATTTACGAGCCGCCTTCGGCTGGCTTCACTGGCTTTCCTTCAAGAAGGAGTGTTGTTCACAGCACGGAGGGTATTGTAGCGGCTCCGCAACCTCATGCTGCGAATTGTGGTCTTGAGATTCTGAGGGCTGGTGGTAATGCAGCTGTAAGTCAATGTCCTTCAAACTCACGAGCCAGTAGCTAACATGCGACAGGACGCTGCTGTGGCGGTTGGTACGTCAACATCAAGACAATGATGAAAATCGTGAGCGAGGGCTAATGAAGAGCAGCTGCTGGCTTGAACGTCACAGAGCCTGTGTCCACTGGTATCGGTGGTGACATGTTCCTCCTCTACTTCGACGCCGCCACAAAGCAGGTCAAAAGTCTCAACGGCTCCGGCCGCTCAGGCTCAAAGCAGACCATCGAGGACATCCGCAAAAGCCTCAACATCCCCGACGGCAAAGTCGGCGAAATCCCAACTCACCACGTCCACGCCGCTACTGTTCCCGGCGCAGCAGCTGGATGGGTCGATACCGTTGAGCGATTTGGCAGTGGAAAAGTCAGCCTGAGCCAGATCCTCGAACCAGCTATTAAGCTAGCTGAGAATGGATTCCCTCTTACTGAAATCGCATCTAACTCTGTAAGTGTCTTTTTTGTGAGTGTGGGATTGGACTGACTTGAGGTAGTGGCAAGCTCAAGAGAAGCTTCTTCGTGATGCTTCGCCTAACTTTGCTGAGATGCTCAAGAAAGACTCCTCCGCGCAAGATGGTGTGAGAGCACCCCGTCCAGGCGAAGTCTTCAAGAATCCCACTCTCGCTCAAACATTCAGAGCTTTGGCGACGGAGGGTAAGAAGGGATTTTACACTGGTCGCATTGCTGAGGAGATTGTGAAGGTTGTTCAAGACTTAGGAGGATATCTCGAACTCGACGACTTGAAACATCATCTCGAAACTGGCACTCAAAACACAGAGCCCATCTCTGTTAAATTCCGCGGTCAAGGTCTCACAGACAAAGACCCCAATGGCGGTGTTGAGCTCTGGGAACACCCCCCCAACGGTCAGGGTATTGTCGCTCTCATGGCACTAGGTATAATCGAACAGCTTGAGAAACAGGGAATGATTCCAAGGTTCACACCCGAAGATCATAACTCCACAGCTTATCTACACGCTATTATCGAAGCTCTACGTCTCGGCTTCACAGACGCAAGCTGGTACGTCACCGACCCAGACACCACCAAAGTTCCCACCGCAGGCATGATCTCCCCGTCATACCTCGCCGATCGCGCCAAGATCTTCTCTGCTTCAAAAGCCCACGACGGTGTTCAGCCTGGAAACCCTGACTTCGTATCCCCTGCTCTCCAAAGTAGCGATACAGTGTACTTCACCGTTACTGACTCGGCTGGTAACGCTGCTTCGTTCATCAACTCCAACTACGCTGGTTTCGGAACCGCAATCATTCCCAAGGGCTGTGGCTTCACACTTCAGAACCGTGGTGCGAATTTCTCGCTGGATGAGAGGCATCCTAATAAGCTTGAGCCGAGAAAACGACCTTATCACACCATCATTCCCGGCATGGCGACCAATATCAGCGATGGATCTCTACATTCTACATTCGGTGTAATGGGTGGATTCAACCAACCCCAAGGAACCATCCAAGTTCTACTCAACCAAGTCCTTTTCGGTCTGAATCCTCAACAGGCTCTTGATGCACCTAGGATCTGCATTGGAGCCGGCATGCCAGACGAGGGTAACGTTTTGGACTGGACTGTTCATGTGGAGGAGGGTATTTCTGAAAAGACTGTTGAGGAACTAAAGAAGCTAGGGCATAATGTTGTTGTGCTAAAGGGTTGGAAGAGAGCTATGTTCGGGCGTGGACAGATTATTAGATATACTGTTGATCCAGACGGAACGCCGGTTTGGTCGGCTGGTAGTGATCCTAGGGCTGATGGTGCAGCATATCCTCAGTAAATGTTGTCGATCACAGACAACAAGGCCATTGCCATGGTATAGTACTAGAAGTCACTACTATGGGTTTCTATCTAAAATATCGTAATCCGTTCCCTTCTCATCTTGGTAGGGTCAAGGTCTCCAGATTCGTCAGTGAACTCGTCCAAGCGTCCAGATATCCCCCAAAAAGGCTGGAAAGTCAAAGTCAAGCAAAGTACCGGCCCAATGATCCTGTATCCGCCCGGACATCTTCTCAATAGAAAGGGCTCCGATGAGCCGCAGAGAACCCAAAGCTCGTCATCCCTTTGCACGGGATATTTGGCCTTGAATGCGAAAAGATTCTGACTAACAAACATCTTTTGATCATTGATAAGGAAGTCGGAGTCCAGGAACACAGCCCACACTTGTAGTGCTGTAGTCTTCATTTCTGAGTATATCGGATGTGATAGCTGGGCGAATGAAGCATCGGCATATCCTGCTTTGATGTAGTGATTGCTGACACTCGAGTCAATCTCTTCCCTGTATTGCGTAGCTTCAGGGAGATGTCGAATCTCGGCCAGGTCAACGACCCAGGAGGGCAACGAGTGAATTGTGGTCCAATCGACAACCCAAGAGGGCAGTAATTTTCTGCAGCTAGTAGAAGGCGGGTCACCACGACTTAGGTATGATAGGACTTCCAAGCTATCCTCGAAAGTGATAATACGCCTTGTCGTTTCTACAAGAAGCCTCTCGAACGCGTTCTCGCATGAATAGTCCGGTATTATTGCGTAGCCTGGGTGCGCAAGTCCGACCATGGAGTAGATCCGATCCCGCTCATCAGAGGACTGACTTTTCTGCGTATACACGAGAAGCTTCTTCAGATCGTAGTTTCGATACCATTCGTGCTTGGCAAGAAAGACACTGAGAACCTTGGAGATGGATCGTGAGATCTGGGTACGAGTGACTCTAGCACGCTTCAGCTTTTTCCTGACACACGTTCCGCGGGTCTTTGTTGGCTCGAAAAGTATCCCCAGCGTCGAAAGACAGAGGTCGGGCATGAGTGTCAGCATAACCTCGTGTTCCATGGAGTGCTGTCCGTAGAGGAACGTTGCTCGGCAGGAAACCATGAACTCTTGAAAGACCCAAGCTCTTCCCCACCATGGACTGCTCAAGACGTCGCAGAATTCGATCCAACCATCTACAAACTCATGCTGGCTCAGGCATTCCTCCATCTCAGTTCGAAATTGATGAGTTGAGAAAGGATATTGGCGATCGTCCCCGCCTTCAGATGGAAATGTCTCTCCTATAATCGACCGATTCACATAGCTTTCCTCCAGCTGCACAAGCCATCGCATACCGTCTCCTCTTGTCTCGGCCACAGAGAGGCAAATAAGAGTCTCTTTCGCACTCTCGTATATAGCCCTCATGAACCCAACTTGAATAGATCTCTCTATCAGATTAGCCTGGTTGATACATATCTGATCTACCCAGATGAGCAAATCTCGATGGTACGTATGCGTCTCCCAATAGTGGCGAACTATCTTCAAGGCGTGGTGCAGGTTGGCAAAAACATTGCATTTTGCCCCATTAACGAGAATAGGTTTCGTGTTGCGCGCATCACCTGCGCAGTACGACAGTGCAAGATATTGCTTATGCACGCCAGCGAGCTTCACGCTAGGTAATAATTCGCATTCGATGGAGCCCGATCCTGATTTGGGCAGGATTTTGAGAAGCCGGATTTCTCTATCGCTAGCATCGAGGTCTCTATAGTGTACTTTGGAGAGAAACTCGCTATTCTCGGGAGTGCAGAAGATGTCGTGTCCTGGAGGTGCATTTACCGTGGTCGTCAATGTTAACTTTGGTTTGTTGTCCATGGGAGTCTTCGAAAAGCGTGGCAACACGGAGTTATTTGAGTAGTTGTACTAGCTGAACTTATAAAGTTGTTGAAGCTCACTCAAGACCCTCGTTGCGATATTTAAATGGCATGTCAGAATGCGTTCTGAGGCGAAGCACGAAAGGGCATCTCGTGATTGGATGGCTGTGTTGGAACAGCCGCATTGTGAACAACAGTCTGCGGTCTCTCAAAACTTTGATCCTGCACAATATTCCCGAGTTATCAATATGTAGAAATAGGAGAAATATATTGACGCTGCCTAGGAAAGCCAGTGTCTGTGAGATGCACACCTGAATGCGAGTAACTGAACCATCACTCTTGCAACCCATTGCCATCTCTTACTAGTATGTTCTGAATACTGATTCACGGCTAGAGTTACCTTCTTGAAGTCTAAGATTTATATCACAGCGAGTTCTTTATTTGCTCCGCTTGGTGGCAATCGATATATCCTTTGGAACACCACATGCCATGTCGCATCGTAGTCACATACCATCAAGAAAGCTACTGCATTACCTTCAACTTCAAGATATAGTTTTCAACTGTACCATTGGGATGATATGTGATATATCAAAAGATGGCAACTCGATCTTGGAGCTAAGTGCGCAAACAGACTCCCATTTTCATGCCGTTTATCCGCCGGGAGCTGTGGCCAGGCCCCGAGCTGAAGTTCAACGCACCCATATGCGTTACGATAAAAGGTGACTACACCAAGTCACATTCTTGATAAACATGAACTATCATATTTTATATGAATGCGTTCAGGAGTCCATATATCGAGTCTCCCAGCTCGTCAACCAGGCTTTGTGGTGGGAATGTGCCTGGCTTGAGTGTAAATCTCCTCATTCTCGGGATTCACAGGCCGCAAGTAATGAGATCCATGGTAATAGTTATAATACTCGGTACAGAGCAAAAAGGTGACCGACCTGGCCAAGATAGCCTTGGTAAGTCTCAACATCTTTCTGCTACCTTAGGATACGCATTTACAACTCTGTGACAGGCAAGCAGTAAAATCACAGCGACTATAAGACTCGGGCTTGGCGTCATAGGGCGCAACTTCTTCAATAAAGCCGGTGCCGATTTCTGGTGTGTTGGCGGTGATGGCTACAGCTACGACACTGCCATCGACTTTAAGATCCCCCCAACACCCCAGTCTGACAAGAATACACCCCAGAGGCTCCATTCGGTTTGCAAGAACAACACGTCTCCTACCCAGAAAGAGACGTCCCTCATGGCTGCCATCATATGGCCCAATGCTGAGGAGGTTAAACAGCGACTCTCTTATTTCTGTGCCGGTGATGGCAATGTTCCTCTTGAAAGGCAAAAGGTCTGTCCAAAAGTGTTCCAGGGCCGCCCAGTCATGGTGTTCAAGTTAGATCATCATGGTTCATCGGGAGAGTTTTCTTAGGGCGAAATTTTGAAACTACTGAATCTGCCTGAGTGTTTGATGCTAATACCTGGACATCAATACGGACACCCATGTAAGCACTTCATATAACTATGGTGTGAACACGGCTAAACGTCGATTGGGCTGGGACGGTCTGTTCCTAATTGGCTGCATGTACAATGAGGGCAAGTCAAACAATGGCGGCAAGCTCTTATACAAGACACGCCTACCTTACTGGGTTGATGCGAACAAGTTTGAGGACTGGTGCAACACCGACATAAACCTCAGTGGGGCCAACTCTCTGGATTTCCCCGGTCTGGAGGACTTCTTTCCGAGGAAACGAAGTTACTGAGTGGAATGAGTCCAAAAATGCTCTTGTGAAGATGTTTGATGATTCTCAATCGCGGAAAAATCCCTTCTGGGGAGATCAACTCATAAAGTTATTACAAGAAGAAAACGACGAGGACGAAGAGGATGTTCCTCCATATACTCATCAAGATTCCCTCAAATATTTCCTCCTCAAGAAGCATTATAATGACAATGCGGATCCGGATGACTCCATTTAAGCACGTATCACAAGAGAGCTCGAAGCCTCTGTCAAGGAAGGAACTGATTGGAAGTATAAGATGAGATGACGGAGATGAGATGGATGAGGAGGCGAAGATACACACGGAGAAGAAGGCGGACAAAGACAAGATGGATTAGGAAGTGAAGATGGAAATGGTGAAGAAGGCGAACATGGAGAAGAATAAAAAGAACAAGAAGAGGGGCAAGGATGACATTGACACCGAGGACAAACAAACCATGGTACAGGAATGCGTTAACATATGAAACACAACCTCGGAGCAAAGTATCAAGGACGGTGAGGGGCAGTCCACTTACTACCTCTTACATTTTGCTTCAGCTAATGATGATGAGCTTGATGGGGCTATGAAGTCGTTTAAATGGCCAGAACAGCCATTCCGACACAAACTGTAGAAATAGCTAATAAAGCAGGGCTTCAATAAGACACGCATATCAAAACACCTGCGCTTCGTCAGCGATTTACAGTCTCAGATATAGTTCCGTATTGTAATTCTAGCGATCTTGTCCACTTTCTTCTGTCAAAACGTCTCTGTTTGTCCCAAGTTGTCCCTTATGCATAGGACACCACATTGGAGTTGCAAGGTCGGCGGAGTTTGTTTGTTGTTTGCTCACTGCTGATTGCACCTTGGAACATTAACTACTAAGCTAGCCAAACATGCACAAATATCTATATTTTTCCTGATAGATATTCCATAGGCGGTCGATAGTCATTGTGTGACGGAGTGGTTGTAAGAATGCCTCGTGAGGCGTAGCACGTTGATGTTGATCTCATGATTGGATGCCGCGCATGCAGCAGGGGTGCGGCCAACAGCATTTAACAGATTATGGCAGTCGATTCCAGGCAGCCACCAGAATCGCATCAATCGAAAGAAAATATCTGCCAGCTATTTCCAAACTTCTATTGAGGTTCCATGTCCAGTCACTTCGTAGTTCTTGCTAAGCCGAGGACCACACCACTACCTCGTCACTGGCGGCATCAAAGCTGCAGCCAAAAGGTCAATCCCTATGCAATCTGCCTATGAATCACCTAGTAGTCTCGTTATCCAATAGTAGACTTCGAAAGAAAGATGGGACTCAAGCTTAAGTCCTGGCGCATAGTTACCGCGTCAGATTAGGTCGAGCGCGTATCGATATACACCTCCTCCTTACACGGCACCTCCGAGAACTGTACGCATGTGTGCGGCACATAACTTTAGCTGTTTCAAAAAGTAGAAGAAATAAATTCTATTTAGCTAAACATAGAACACTTGATGCAAGGGGTTTCATGCTGACTAGGTCTACTAGGCAGAATCACCACCATGAGGGAGTAGGCCTCCTATGACGAGCAGCCCAAGGTAGATAGAATGTGAGGGAACTAAATCGAAAACCTGTTTTCTATACTCGTTTTCATAGTATTAAATGTGTGGGTTGTCTGGCAAATAGCTTGTGCATACTCTTCACTCCAGCAACTATCTGCTTTCCAAGTCGCCGCCACTGGCCATGGAGCTGGCTTGCGGCTGTTCCCTTGGCCAATACTTGGCTATATTTGCTACATCCGGCTCAATCAGTAACTTGGTTGACATACGTCGGAATTTGAGGCAAAGGAGTCGGCAAAGGGGAGCGACTTGTTACCAAGCAAGTCTCGAGCAATTCCGCTCCCAATTCATGGCCAGACTTAGGATGCCGGGTAAGGATCTGATTGACAGAAACGATGTAGTCCAGCAAGAAGGACTTATTAAGATGGCACATGAATACCTCTGTACTTGCGAGAATGGTTCCTTGTACTGGCCCAGTACGAGCGATGACGGATCTCTTCGGTACCCTAGAGATCAATACGAGTAAGCTGTCTCTCTCGTCAGTTGGCTTCTCTCTGACTTTAAAATACAGATTATACACCAACATTATTTGGTTCTTCCTTCGGCGCAATCTCAAAGATAACGGGAAGAAGTTACGCTCAACACGTTCACGAGGTACGACCATAGCCAACAACGGCCGACGACCGAGGAATCCAAGCAACGTTCTTGGCAGCGAGAGCCCTACACCATCTCCTCCGGAGCACGAGAGTTCCTATCATGCGACGTTGGTTCTCTAGTTTGGACACTCATGAAAAAAGTGCTAACCGTCTTCAGAGCAGCATCCAATCAAGATGGTGGTTCTTCCTCTTCTTCAGAGAGTCCTCAGTCGAGCCAAATCCCGCGACAGAACGAAGCCATGAGCAATAGACGTGCGATACCTTATGGCAGGACATACAGCCCTGATGAGCTGGCTGGATACGTAAGTGAGACAACGCTTGAAGGGATATTTTACTAACTTCAGACAACCCAGGGTATTGATGAATCGGGATATCTAATTCCTGACGCGCAGCCCCGGCGTGTAAGTCAACTGCAAGATTTACAAGATAATCTTAGGCATATGGGGCCTAATCCACGATCAAATATGGGTGTTGACCATAGAGAGCGCGGGAGTAATCCATCGGCGCATACTATTTCAACGGGCACTCAAACGGGGTTTGAAACAGATGAATATCGCGACAGAGATCCCAATGCACCTCCCCCCTCATCCATGAACTCAAATAATACCTCTCAGCAGTCTCAGCAAACAAACCACAATGAAACCCAACCCAGAATTTCGCGGGTACGGGACTCGATCGAGTCTGAGCAAAGCTCGCCCAGCCCACCATCTGAAGTCCCAAGATCTCCATCCCCAGAGCCCAAGCCCAACATTGACCTCATATTCAGCTACGATGTCCTCCCAGGGCTCAATCTCCGCCTCGTACACGGCGAAGAGATGTTTCTGATTCCCCGAGAGCAAATGTTCCGGCTACTGAATTGGCAGCATGACTTTGACTGGCTGCTCATTTCGCTCGAAGCCCCAGGGGTGCTTTTTCAAGAACGTATACCTAGGGATGATAATCGGGAGTTTCGAAAGGTGATGGCTAGGTTTGAACAGATAGTTTGTGCTATGAAACGTGATTATGCTGAGATAGGGCGAAGTGCGGTGATGGAGGTTTCGTTTGTGCCGGAGTGTAAAGGACATTCGCGAACTGTGTTGTTGGACGCTTGGCAGAGGCGCTGGGAGCGATCTCACGGCATTGTGGTTTAAGCTGAGTTTTGACGGACACGAACTGGAAGATATAGACTTTATAGACATAGACCATTGCTTTCGGAATATAGACCTACGGATAAACTGAGACGACCAAAAGCGAACCCACTGAGCGGTCGGACGACTTGTAATTGACACCATTGACATCCCTCCTCAGCCTCGTAAGAAGGGGCCTAATTCTCCCATTGATAAGAGACAACAGTAACCCAAACACCTTGCGGTGAACCCTTTCCTTCCGTTCATGGTAGGAAGCTAGAGAAGCTATTTCGGACTGCTCCGTCATCGCAGCCCTTCGCAGCTCTTGATCGTATTCTGCTCTGGAGAATCAACAGGTGCGCTCTCCAAATCACCATCCCTTTCAGAGCAGCTGGAGAAATGGCAACAATAGTACTCCGTAGAGACGAGAATACCGCCAGCGAGATACCAACAACATCCCGACTCCTCACAGCACCAGAAGTCGAGAAGCAAATGACCACAACGTTCTATTCCGTGCTTTTGCTGTACATTCGTATCTTTCATACAGAGGTATCTCTTCACTATTACACCATGTTATACACTCGACCGATCGTAATCGCCGCTTCTATTCCTTCTGCTCAGGCTCCCCCTCAAGAATAACCTTCTTCTCATCAAACAGCTTCGCCAAGTCACCATTCTGATGCATCGAGACCAGAATATCCGTTCCACCAATAAACTCCTTCGCGACGTAGAGCTGAGGAATCGTAGGCCAGTCGGAGTACTCCTTGATACCCTCCCGCAGCTCAGGGTCCTCGAGGACGTTGAAGGCGGCGAATTTATCGGGGTTGACGCCCTGCAGGCCGAGGATCTGGATGGCGGCGCGCGAAAAGCCGCACTGCGGTGTCTCGGGGGTTCCCTTCATGAAGAGCACGACGGGCGCGGAGGACACGGCCTTGTCGATTGCGGAGCGGGTTTGGTCGGAGAGCAGACGGGCTTGGAAGGGTGTGAGGGGGGAGATTGGTGTGCGGAAGAGAGGAGCTGTTGAGCGGACGGCGACGGGCCGGGTGGCTTGTCGGAGGGACTGGAAGAGTTAGCGGATGTAGATGGGCGGTGGTGGAGGGAGAGGGCGTACTGAAGCCACTGTTCGCGCAAACATTGTGGCGGTTGTGAGGGAGGATGTGGTGGTGAGAGAATGCAGATGCGCAGTGGATTTGGAGTGTTGGAGATGGCGGAAGTTTTGGATGGGATTAGTGATGTCAAGGATGTTCCGATGCCGATCCCCGGATATCAGTGGCAAAAGGGCCAATCAGCGAAGAGGCGATTGCGGCTTATCAACAATGTCATGTTTGCCAATTGTGATGTTAGAATGACAATTATTCTGAGACCACAATCTGATGCGTTTGTTCTTCGCTGTCAATCAAAGATTCCCTCTATCGGCAGGCTCCGAGTGTTTCGTGTTCGATTGCTTATTGCCTGGCCTAGGCACCTTCACAAAGCTTACTACAGCTTCTGCCACTGTCGAACACAGCACTGTCAGTTACTAACACTCTGACCAATGCCTCACGCTGGCCAGAACATTCTGTAAACATGTTATTATAATCAGTCCATTCTTAGGTTCAGTCGGCACTGCAATGACGCTTTCAGCACTTGCGATTCGGCTCGTGATATCTTCAGAGTTCATCATATGACGCGGGGCTGATGGTGGGGTCAATGGATATAAAGCTCCCAGCAGCTGTCAATTCTCAAGGTTCTCACAGCCGTTGATTCTCAATAAACAATCCGTTAATTAGTTCACAAACTTATATCTATCACTCATACAACTCACAATTGAAGCTGAGGTCATAAAGTTGACATCACTCCACCGAAGTGCATCAAACCCTATCAACCAACTCTCGCCAAGACCGCTGACAAACGCATCTGCATCTCATTCGATCTCAGTGCTCAAGGTAGGTAGGAGAGGAAAGACAACTCGGGACCTTGATCCCAAATGATAAAAGATTTAGGTCAACTTAGTATAAGTTTATGATACCTTTGCTAAGTTTCGGATACCTTTATTAAGTTTAAAATACCTTACCTGAATACCTTTGCTAGGTAAGTTTAGGATAGCCTTTGCTGGGTTTATTTTGACACCCTATATCAAGGTCTGATATTTTCTTGCTCCCCAAGGAATGCTTCACAGAATTCAACACGGGCACGACGCCCATCACGACCACCACATGCGCAACTCAACTGAAGCTCTCGAACAGGCCCGAGGCGATGGCAAGCGCCATATTCTCCTCGCTGCCTCCGGTTCCGTTGCGACAATTAAGCTCGTCCAGATTATAAATGGCCTCAAATCACAATCCAACATCTCCATTCGTCTCATCCTCACTCGATCAGCGTCAGAATTTCTGTCTGGTCAGAGTCTTGAACAGCCCACCGTTGATCAAGTCTCTCGTCTTCCGAATGTCGACGCTGTTTACACAGATGCGCATGAGTGGGCACAGCCTTGGAAGCGCAATGCGCCAATTTTACATATTGAGCTACGACGCTGGGCGGATGTTCTGGTTATTTCACCGTTGAGCGCGAACACGATGGCAAAGATTGTCAACGGCCTGTGCGATAACCTCTTGACGTCTGTGGTTCGAGCATGGGATGTTACAGGGACTGTGGATGGCGTCAAGAAGAAGATTCTTGTCGCGCCTGCGATGAATACTTGTATGTGGAATCACCCTATCACTGCGAGACAGCTGCGAGTTTTGGAGGAGGAATGGGGTGGAGAAAATGGTTGGTTTGAGGTGTTGAGGCCAATATCGAAGAATTTGGCCTGTGGTGATGTCGGAAATGGTGCAATGGTTGCTTGGGAGAGTATTGTTGAGGCGATTGACGAGAAGATCAACGCTTAGGGAAAGACATGAGCACGAAAAGAAAAGAAAAGAAAAGCGACGGAATTGAATTATCCTCAGCAAGTCTCATTCAACTTTGCTGGTCGCGATATGGCGGCGTTTGAGGACAGGGACAAAAATGCATGACAGAGCCGCCGTAGGGTAATTGGTGATGGAATTGATACCACAACGGAAAGGAAAGGGCATTCATGTCTGAGGCAGAAGCAAGAATATAAATGCTCAATATGATTATAAATTGAAAGATTGCTATCGGAATTAGAATTGCAGGTTTCTTCTGCACAATGCGAACGGGTTGGTGAATGTTAAACTGAAGGTGCTGGACAGGCGCGGCGGGTTCTTTCCTTTTTTACTTCAACACCTGCCACTGCTGGATCAAATTATAAGCAACCAGCAGGACGCACTCTCACCTCCAGATGTTTTCTCTTTCTCTTTCTTGAAAGCGCAATTATCTCCAAAGCCTCGATGAAATCATGGCATCCGCATCTCATTATTTTCTGAACTCCACCTCAAGTCTAGAGGAAGATGGATGGCCTTCGACCCTGCGAGATCGCCTGCGCGACGACGATACTCCAGCGACGAGTTCCTCCATCGGGCCAATTCCCTACCAGAATATCTACCAGCAGGTCCACGCTTGTCTCGGGAAATCCTTGGAGACTTCAAAACCCGAAAACAAGGTAGTTCCCCCACCAGAGAGCAATGATCAGGCTTCACAACTTCGAGGTTAGTTCGCAATGTAAGGCGCTGGGCTTCACTCCTGACGACACACAGAATCGTATGCTCGCATGGGCATGTCCCTTCACAGCTCTGCGATCGAGCACCTCGTAAAGGCGCACACGGATGTGCAGGCCAAGACCGCCAGCTTCGCGGAGAAATCCGGTGAGACCTTGTCGCAATCCAAACAGCTGTACGCCAACATCGCCTACCCGCTATCGGCCACACTTTGTCATCACAATGACCATGAAGACCACCCTCGAGCTACTATTGCCGTTCATTTGAAGAAGCTCCAGGAAGAAATCGCTGCCGCCAGAGAAGAGGTTCTTCGTCTCAGTGTCGAATAGGATGAGTGCTGTGCGACCGAGGAACAGGCTTGGAAGGAACTGAACAAAGAGCTCGCCGATCAAGGTGGGCAAGATGGTGTCGACGAGGAGGTTTTGAAGGTTGTTGAGGACTTCAAGAAACAGGCGGAGGCCATCGTGGAGGAAAAGTGTCGACTCTTGGACGAGGTTGACAAGGTACGTTAGTGTTCCGCAACCTGTGATTTTATACTGACGCGCATGTGCAGGAGTTCAAGGCTGAGATCCAGAACGAGACTTTGAAGATGATGCAGGATCTCTTCGACAATTGATCGACGCGATGTACTAGAAGCAATGTGTGGGTTATTTTGGTGTCAGCAGTCTCATGTCCGATTCGTCATGTACAGTAGCAGAGCTGACTCTCAACTGGTCGTCTATTTCGTATCTCATTAACTATCTGCACCTGTCATTTCCATCTTTGTCAATGCATGTGCCCATGACCAACCTGGTCTCTTTTGTGTATCAACAAACACCGCTAACGCCATACCATGAATCAACTTTTGATGCACCTCTCCGAAATGCACTTTTGAATCGGCAGTTTACTGCTTCTTCTCGGGGATGACAACGCCCCAGGGGTGCTCTGTGCGACCGTACATGATGTCGCCCAGCCAGCCCTTGATCTTGCCAGTGACCTCACCGGCCTCACCCTCAGCGCCCATGGGAATGTTGATATCCTGTCCACGGTGGTGGATCTGGGAAACGGGGCAGATGAAGTACTACTTTCGTTAGCAGAGTCTCGACATGGAATTAATTGGTTAACTTACAGCAGTACCAGCAGCGAAAGACTCAATCAGGCGACCCTCAGCATCAGCCTCAACGACCTCAGCAATGGTGTACTTTCGCTCGGTAATCTCATACTCATCACCCAGACGCTGGCGAGCCAGCTCGAGACAGCTTCGGCGGGTGACACCATCAAGGATAAGCTTATCGTCAAGAGGAGCAGTGATGATCTCCTTCTTGCCATCCTTTCGCTTCCAGACAACAAAGAAGTTACTGGCTCCAGCCTCGGTACACTCGCCCTGAGCACCGTACAGCCAGAGAATCTGGTGAAATCCACGGGTTCGTGCATCAGCCGTGGCGAGCAGAGAAGGGCCGTAATTGGCGCCGACCTTGGCGTACCCGAAGCCGCCGACCCAGGCGCGCACCATGTCGTCGGGGGATGTGTGAAGACGCATTCCGCCAGGGGGAGCGTCCATGCGGGGCATGTATGTCACGATAATGTAGAGGAGGGCTTCCTTGGGGGCAGAGACACCGAGCTGAGGAGCAGTGCCGATGATGGTTGGGCGGATGTACAAGAAGCTGCCAGCGCGATCGGCGGGAAGCCATTTTGTGCCGTCGACGGACAGAAGAGCGATGATGAGCTTCTCTACCTCTGCGGGCTCAAAGACAGGAAGCGAGATACGGCTGGCCGACATGCGAAGACGCGCAGCGTTGCGATCAGGGCGGAAGACACGGAGCTTGCCATCGTAACCGCGGAAGACCTTGAGACCCTCGAAGCACTCTGTAGCGTAGTGCAGCACAGAGGCAGTGGGCATGAGGCTCAGGGGTCCGTAGGGCTTGAGCTCGGGGGCAGACCAGCCGGTAGAGACCTTCCACGAGGCGAGGACCATGTGGTCGGTGGCGATGGTCTCGTCGCCGGAGTGGGCGTTTGCTTCATCGGGGACGGAGCGGGGGGATTGTGTGTATGTGTATGTGAGCTTTGAAGCGTCGAGGGGAGCCTGGACCTGGGGGGTGCCGTTGACGGTGGGCTGGGCGAGATCTTTCTTGTGGATTGCTGCGGCTGTGAGGTTGACGTCCTGGGTCTCTACGGCGGAGGGAGCCATGGTTGCGGATGAAGATTGAAGATCGAGTGAGTGTTGTTTCTGAGCGAAGGTCTTCTTCTGAGGAGGAAGAGAGCGAGATCGGAGTTCACAATGAGAGGTTCTATAGAGAAAGCAAACAGAGACAAAGAAGAGCAGAGATAAAGGTTTATATACGCAAGCACGGAAACGCCAGACAACCTACCCCGTGTATGACTGTTTTCTTCCTTTCTCCCCCCCCTCCCCCTCCGCTGTCCGGTCTCCACCTTTGTGTCGTTCGGAACAGTCACGAGCTGGGGCAGAAAAACTTCCCGCCGCTCGCGGGCCCGGATAGACCGCCTCTGCCCGCGCTGTGGCTCGGCACCGGCGATGGTGTTTTTTTTTGTGTTGGGTATTTTTTCTGCCATGCTTGCGATATCGATACAGAAAAAGCGCTATATAAACTGGGTTTGGTAGGTGGTGAGGTTTGCTCCACACAGCCTTTTTGACGTGGTGGAGGGGGAGCCGCCAGTTTGGAAGAGGGACCACTGATGATGGCTTCTGGAAAGATAACGAAGTATTATAGTCAGAGGATATTTTACGTCATTGATGGGCAATTGAGTAAATAGCCTGCGAATTGGTCTTGTTCATAATGTTGTGAAGCTGGAATTTCTGTTGGGAAGAGATACAGAGCACATGACTCTTGTGGAAACTTGAGGTGCTTATCGAGATCGCTTACACGAACTGCATAAAATACCCGGCCCCATCGGCTCTTCTCTTCTCTTCTCAGCGCGGAACGAAACTGTCAAAAAACCATGAGTGCTCCACTGCCAGGGCGCGGCTTAAACAAAATTGGCTATCAACAAAGATAACAAGCAACAACCACCATCCAATTGAACCAGCGTCACATATCCTCATCATATCAGAGGTTTATGCAGTAGATAGTCATGTGCCATGAAATCCCTGCTTGTCAATTCTGACAGAAGAAAGAAAACCTTGATGGAAGTTTTCTTGGCAGGGCGGAATTGTGCATGGCACCGTGGCTAGCCGTCAATTGCCATTGTTACCGCCCCTCGGTGCTGTGAGGTCATGTTATGCTACCCCCCAATTGGAAGGGATAATGATGAGTTTCGTTGAGGTCACATTGTGTGTCTTCTTATCGATGATCGGTCCTATGTTTCGTGGCGTGGAGATTTTCATGTCATTGTATCGAGATGTTAGTGTGAAAAGGTACGATAGCAAGGGTATTATGACAGTAGACTTGCAGAAACTCGTCATCTTCAAGGTAGGTATCATGATTACTCTATACTATACTTTTTTATTCCGCCCGCCTCTTAGGATTCCCTGTTGAAAGGACCGCACATTACCGGACCTGTTTCTTCTTTTCTTTCACACCATCCATCAACCACGCCCTACGCCCTTTCAGCCTCCTTCTTACGCTGCTCCTCCTCCAGAATTTCCCTCTCGCGCGCCGCCGCCTCAACACTCGCCTTCTCGCCCTTTGCCCGCTGGCGCGCCTCGTACATGTCCCTCGACTTCATGATCCGCTGCACGATCTCACCGGCGTTGACGTGCGCAAACGTGTGCGCGCCGATCTCGCGGTAGATCCCCATCGCCTTGGGTGCCGTGTACGGATCGTATGTCAGGGGCATGAAGGAGGTTGGGCCATGGTACACGGCGTCTGGGGTGCCGCGCGGTAGGGTGTCGAGGTAGGTCCTTGTGGGAGAGAAGGGTGCGCCGAAGATGACGGCGTTGATGTACTGTGGTTTAAAGTGGTTAGTGGTTTTCAGGACTGGGGTGGTATTGGGGGAGGAGTTGTTTTTTTATTACCTTGCACTGTAGAACGCAGAGACCGCGCTCGAAGGTGTTCATGATGGGGTAGTTGATTCCCTTCCATTGATTGATGACTTCGTCCTCGTGCACGCCTACTACGACGTACGCGGGGGGGTAATCCTCACCCTTGCCGAGACGCTCGTTTACGGACTGCTCGGAGAACCAACCATCCTCACGAGCGAGCTTTTCTTCCTCGAGGAGGACTTGGCGCAGGAATTCGATGTGTCCGCTTGAGAAGAGATCATAACCTCCGTCGACGTACACAACGCGCTGGCCGGGCTTAGGTCCGGGTCCCTCGATAAGCTGGCGGAAACTGCCCCTTTCCTCCTCACCCTCCTCCGCCTTGGCGACCTGCGACGCCTTCCAGAAGAACACCTCGGCGCCGGGTGCTTTGCCCGAAGCATCTGTCGCATACAGCTTCATGCGCTCCAGCATCTGCTGGCCCTCAGCGATGCGCTCCTCCGGTGTGCCGTGGCCCTCTTCACCGGCGAGTTTCTTCTCGAGCGACTTGATGAAGTGCGTCTTTGTGCAGAGAAGCATGCGACCGACGAGGTCGGTGGTGGAAATACCAGGTGAGCGCTTAACCACCTTGAATCGCCCAGCTTCCTTGACGAATCGGTAGCAGTCGTTACCATCGCTGTCCGAGGTGATGTCGTCGCCGTGCACGACGTATTTACAGCCGTAGTGGGAGATGTAGGGGAGAGAAGTTACGTAGGGCGCGTGGGCGACTGAACGGGTGACCCAGCGACAAGCGTCAGTAGCAGCGAGTCTGGAAAAGTCAGTAAATGTGTCGCGTGACAGGTGGGAATCAGTTGGTGTTACCGTTCTGCGAGGTTCATGACTGTAGGGCCCTTGTTGGCGAGGATGGCCTCGTCTGAGTGAACGCCAGCGTAGAGCTCATCGCCTAATTGGCGGGCCTGCACAATAGCGCCAGCATGGCCTGATACCGTCAGTATAACTGATCGCGATGAGACAGGGAGAGTAAGTACCGTGGTGGAAGAAGTCAAAGCAGCCGTCGACCCAGATGCGCCCCTCGAGGAGCTCAGGAGCAGGCTCACCCTCAAGATGAAGCTCATCGTCAACCGAGGGGTTAGTGGGGTCAGTCGAAGACATGGTGGCGAGAAAAGATACAGCAATAGCGATGAGTGAGTGATGTTGACAAGTCCAAGTTCAAAAAATTAAAGACCAAGAAGAAGAAGCGGTGATGAATGCTTTTTTTAAGATTAAGGAGCTCGCAGTAATGTGATGGTTCTACGTAACTCGAGCTGCTGGAAGTTAATGGATGAGCTTTGGTTGGGCCTAACAAATTTGTGGGCGATTTGATTGGTCCGTTTGTACGCTGCCAATTTAACGACGGTCAACAGAGCTTATTAGGTAACCGTCTATAAATACGAATAAGTTAAATACGTGTTCTTTGACCCATGTTATTAGGGTGAAATGCATACGCAAGCAAGAGTAATCATTGAATGAGCGAAGGATTGAGTACGAGAGGGTTGTTTGTTCCGTTTAAGGGTCTTGAAGCACCCCTGTCACATGCAAGCAACAGCCACGCTAGCAACACCACGTTTTTGACAAAACCACCAACTTCTCATCACTGACTCTCTAAATTCATGTCAATTTACTCCATTTCTTTCATCTAGTCTTTGGGACCATCTCATTCTGTGACCGAGAACCCGGATCTCATTTCATCTTATCACGTCAGGAGACTCCACTTTGCTCGGCACGTTCCCGATCCATTGGCTCCGATCTTTGCCTCAATCGTGGACCTGCTCGGGCCAAGATTCCCCGGACGGGAATAGATGCATCTTTGACAGCTTCTTGAGCTTGGGTAAATGCGCGATGATACCCTGGCATGAACATGTCAAATCGGCCAAGTGTCCGATGTCATGAGGTATAAAGATGCTTGTTTGCCCGGGTCGAGTATGGGCTTCATCGTTGACAATTGACCCGCGAGCATCATGAAGTTCACTACTGTCTCTGCGCTTCTGGCCCTGGCGCTGCCTGCTCTTGCGGATTGGCATTTTGCTAAGAATAAGGAGATCAAGTATACTTCTGTTGAAGGGTTCTTTATGCAAGATGATCTTGCCACGAACCCTACCGGCTTTGACTATGTGAGACCTCTCTCGCTTTACACACGAAAAACTTGAACTAATGAGGGACAGGCTCAATGGAACTTTGGTCTCTTGAACCGCACTTATCCCACTGACCCCAAGAACCCCCGAAAGGGCTACAAGACTCAGTGGGAGCGCTTCGAGCAGTATGTCAAGCATCTGAACCGCAATGCTAGCCGCGACAAGACGCGCTACAAGGTTCTTGTCATGGGACGTCATGGTGAGGGCTGGCACAACGCCGCTGAGTCCTTTTACGGCACTCCCGCCTGGAACGTAAGTGACCATCCTGACCTTCTCAGTTCACGAGCTGACATTTTCAGTGCTACTGGGGTCTTCAGTCCGGCAACGGAACAGCGACGTGGGAGGATGCTCTCCTCACACCTGCAGGCGAGGCCCAAGCTCAAAAGGCAAACGCCTACTACAAGACCCGCTTTGAGAACGAAGGCATGCCATTCTTTGACTCGTACTACACTTCCCCTCTTGCCCGTTGTGTCGAGACTGCCGTGGAGACTTTCCAGAGCCTCAAGCTCCCCAAGGATAAGCCTTTCGTCCCAATGGTGAAGGAACTTCTCCGCGAGGGTATCAGCATCCGAACATGTGATCACCGTCGTAGCAAGAGCTTCATCAAGACTCTCGCTAAAAAGATCAAGTTCGAGAAGGGTTTCTCTGACAAAGATAAGCTTTGGACTGGAAAGGAGGGCGAGACTGATGAACACCAATTGGCACGAAGCAAGGAAGTTCTCGATGATATCTTCACAAGTGACAAGGCTGTTTGGATCAGCATTAGCAGTCACTCTGGTGAGATCACGAAGCTTCTTCAGGCTCTTAACCATCGACCTTTCCGTCTTGCGACCGGTCAGATCATTCCTGTTCTTGTTAGAGCTGATGTCGTTTCTGAGGAACCTACGTCTACGTATGCTTCCTGGACTACGGAGGCTACCTGCAATGCCCCTCCTGTGACTAGCATTGGAGGACAGGGCTGTGTGTGCTCAACTACGCTTGCATCTGCGCCAGCAAAGGCGATATGAGTCGGAGAAAAGAAATAGTTGATCATGTAGTGATCGTTAACTAGTACATAGAAAAAAAGAAGCAGTCCGCTTGACTAGTACAAAGGAAAAATGACAGTACATGCGTCCAACCCGCGGCGTCGTTACAATCTTGCCGCTTCCGTTATCCATCGAATCATTAAAATGAAGCACTCGCACACTTGGCTCCATCCGACCCTAGCAAGTTGAGAATAGCACCGCCTGGTATCGGTGTCGGATCCGGGGCTCCGAATCCGAGGGTGAACTTCCACGTTTGTCCGAGGACAGACTCTTGAGCGAAGAGTGTTCCGCCTGGCGCCGCCATTACAGCACCCCAGACGAGGTTGAGCGCCGTGTTGAGGATGCCTGGGTACGCTTGGTAATTCTCCCACTTTTGTGTGGTTAACGACCAGCGGACGATATTTGTTCTGAGGAGGCCGTTCTCGATGACGGATGCTTGCAAGGCATAGAGATAGTTTCCGCCACCAGGGACGTATGCCCAGTCACCTACTCCAGTCAAGAGGTTGGTGGCCGACGTGCCGGAGTTCAGAACCTTGCCGAAAGTGCTGCTCGTCGGTCTCAAATCAATGCACCACCATCTCCCTCCACCTTCCGATACCCAGAACCTTCCTTGATCATCTACGTCGCCCATACTAATAGCATTCGTACCAATCACAAGGTCAAGAGCCTCCCATCGGCCGTCCTTAGCAATACGGATGAGCCCCGATCTCTTACATCCCAGGAGGGCACAAGCAAGGCCACTAAGAAGTGGCTGTTGGTAGAAGCCGTAGATGTAGTTATCGAGCCTGTTGAAGCCGATACCGTTGATAGCACCGCCGGGGCCAATACCCGTTCTGATATCTGTTCGTTGACCGGTGACGAGGTTGACGCGCGTGAGGGTGTTGGCGAGAAGGCTTTGGACGGTGTAGCCGAAGCCATCGCAGTCGAATGTTGGGCCGAATGCGAGTTGGGGCATCATGCTTGTGCTGGAGGCACTGCTGGAAGAGGTGGCGACTACGGGGATAGCTGCGCTGCTGGATGTGGTGATTACTGGGGCTGCAGCACTGGTTGAGCTTGTGGTCACTGGTGCTGGAGCTGCGCTTGATGTTGATGATGCAGCGGCGGCTGCGGCAATGGATGAGCTTGAGGCTGCTGCAGCTGCTGCACTAGAGGAACTGGCCGCGGCGGCCGCAGCTGAGGAACTTGATGTAGCCGCAGCGGCGACAGCAGCACTGCTTGATGAAGTTGCTGCGGCGGCTGCAGCGCTACTCGAAGAACTGGTGGCTGCTGCAGCGATTGAAGAGCTTGAGGCAGCAGCAGCAGCAGCACTAGAAGAACTGGCAGCTGCTGCAACAGAGGAAGAGCTCGAAGCCGCCGCCGCAGCAGCACTAGAAGAACTTGAAGCAGCGGCTGCTGCGGCACTGCTCGATGAGCTTTCTGCCACCGCCGCGCTACTTGATGTAGTTGGAGGTGAAGCGATAGCAGAAGAACTGGTTGTAGGAGTAACTGCTGCCGCACTAGTAGTGCTTGAAGCACCAGTCAGAGTTGTTGAAACAGGGCCCTCCATACTCAACGGCGCAGCTGAGCCAGAAGTCGAAGACACAACCATTGTCTCAATAATAACAGTACCAGGCTCTCCAGCCGCAGTCGGCGGATCATACAGCGTTCGTTCAGCTGTGGCTGTGGGAGGAGCAGCTCTGAAGATAGTGACATTGGTACCAGCGACGATTGGGGTGGAAGTTGTCGGAATGCCTGCTGGTGCGCCGCTGATGGGATTTGTTGAAGCTGCGGGGCTGGCTGTTGGTGTTTCGATGACCACTGTACCCGGCTCCCCAGAAGAAGCTGGAGGGAGGGTATAGGTCGTAGGGACTGACACTGGCCCGCCGACATAACGAGTGACGTTCGGGATTTCAGCTGGTGGGGAAGGCGTAGCACTTTCTCCAGGGCTGGCAGTTGGGGTTTGAATAACAACAGTACCTGGCTCTCCAGGTGAGGCTGGAGGAATGGTATACGTCGTGGTGACTGACGCTGGGCCACCGATGTACCGTGTGACATTTGGAAGCTCAGTTTCTGAAGCGGAAGTTTCGCTCTCGCCAGGAATGGCGGAAGGGGTTTGGATGACCACTGTTCCTGGCTCTCCAGACGATACAGGGGGTATTGTGTATGTTGTCGTGATGGAAGCTGGACCGCCGACGTAGCGGGTTACATTGGGGATACCAGTTTCTCCCTCGCTGCTGGAGGCTGCGGTAACAGATGCCGAAGATGTCTGTTCCTCCCTGGGACTGGCTGTAGGCGTCTCAATAATGACCACTCCAGGTTCGCCCGGTGCCGTAGGAGGGATATAGACCGTCGTTGTGACAGAAGCAGGTCCTCCCACGAAGCGAGTAATATTCTGGATTGGCGTAGCAGCTTCGCTTGCCGATGTTGATGATGTCTCCTGCCCAGGACCAGCCGTTGGGGTCTGGATCACCACTGTACCAGGCTCATTAAGGTTGCTTGATGCAGGCGGGTAGTAGATTGTTGTTACAACCGTACCTGGACCGCCGCTGTAGACAGTGACGTTTTGTCTACCCACTGGGAAAGCTGTGTTTACAGCACTCTCACTCGCCGTTGTCCCATCCTCGGGGCTTGAAGTTGGCGTCTCAATGATCACAACACCGGGCTCACCAGAGGCAGTTGGTGGGATGTAGATGGTAGTGGTGACCGAAGCAGGACCTCCAACGATACGTGTGATGTTAGCTGGCCCTCCAGGAACAATGGCACTGCTTGTTGCTTCGGGATCCTTTTCTTCACTACCAGAGGTTGGTGTCTCGATAACAACGGTTCCAAGTCCATCAGGATCATCAGACGCTGGTGGGAAGTAGACCGTCCTTGTCGATGAACCAGATCCACCGCTGAAGATTGTAGTATTTGGCCTGCCCTCAGAGGTAGTAAGTGGTCCTGTCGCTGTTGCAACAATACTTCCTGTCGTCTCCTCACCACCAGAAGAACCTGTTGGCGTTTCGATGAGTACCGTGCCTGGCGCTCCAGAAGCTGTAGCAGGTATGAAGACGGTTCTTGTAGCTGTGCCAGCGACACCAGTGTAAATAGTAACATTTCCAGGCCCACGGGCAGTTTCCGTGGGACTAGAACCATCTGGTGTTTCGATAACAATAGTACCAGCCTCGCTAGATGCGACGGGTGGAAGATATATGGTACGAGTAACTGAGACAGGACCGCCACTGTAGACAGTGACGTTGGCGAGAGCATTGTTGGGAGTCTCAAAAGCACCGGTAGGTGTCTCGACGATGACAGTGTCTGGTTCTCCTGATAAACCTGGAACAGTGATCGTTGTCGCGGCTGTAACAGGGCCACCTTGGGTAATAGTGACCTCTTCCCGAATGTCATCAGTCTCTGAGGGCTCGATGGCAGACTCGGTCGGAGTTTCGATGATGACGGTATCAGGTCCGCCTGATACACCGGGCAAGGTGATTGTAGTTGCAGCTGTGGCAGGACCGCCCCGGGTAACAGTGACTTCACGAACAGAGCCAGTTGGAATCTCAACCAGTACAGTGTCAGGCCCACCAGATTCGCCAGGAATCGTAAGTGTTGTCGCAGCTGTAACTGAACCACCTCTTGTAACAGTGACTTCACGTAAAGAGCCTGTTTCCGAGGATCGTTCAACAGACTCAATCGGAACTTCAACCAGAACGGTATTTGGCTCGCCAGAAGCTCCGGGAATAGTAATCGTTGTTGCCGCTGTGACGGGACCTTCACGCGTGATAGTAACTTCCTGAACAACTCCAGTAGCTGGTGGCTGCGTACCTCCAGCGGCAGATTCTGTGGGTATTTCTATGTAGACCGTATCTGGTCCTCCAGAAACGCCAGGGATTGTGGCTGTGGTTGCGGCCGTGACTGGTCCGCCACGAGTGGAAGTTATTTCACCTGCGCCGCTTCCAGTCATGGACAGATCGGCGGACTCAATTGGTGTTTCCACAAGAACCGTATCTGGCTCACCAGGTGCTCCAGGGATTGTTGCGGTCGTGACGATTGAAACAGGTCCTCCCCTAGTGATTGTGACATCAGCCGCACGAGTCGGCGTTTCAACAATAACAGTGTCTGGCTGGCCTGATTGACCAGGAATTGTGATCGTCGTCGCAGCTGTAATTGGTCCGCCGCGAGTAGAAGTCACTTCGCCCGGGTCATTAGCAGTCCCTGATGGCCCAGCGTCTGATTCAGTTGGAATCTCAACGAGAACAGTGTCAGGTTCACCAGGCGCACCAGGGATAGTAATAGTCGACGCGACTGAAACAGGCCCCCCTCTGGTGATTGTGACTTCGAGAACACCACCAGTGGGCGTCTCGACCAGAACGGTATCCGGCTCACCAGACACTGTGGCAGGAATGGTGATGGTCTTCGCGGTTGTTCCAGACCCTCCACCAAAGATGGTTGTGTATCGCTGGCCAGTAGTTGGCGTCTCAACAAGCACGATATCAGGTTCTCCAGATATTGTCGCTGATATGTATAATGTTCTAGGCGCAGTTACTGGGCCGCCACTGAAGATTGTGGTATTGACCCGGCCACCAGCAGTTGGGACGACTGGATCTTCAGTAGACTCAGCACCAGTCGCTTCGGCATCACCGGACAGTGTCTCAATAATGATAGTGCCTGACTCTTCTGGGTCATCAGGTGGGAAGTAGAATGTTCCGCCAGCTGTGCCGGGAGCTTGAGTGTAGATGGTGACGGTCCCACGGAGAGTCGCCGATGCGCCTGAAGCTTCTGTAATGGTTCTAGTCTTAGACACGTCACTATTATCTGTAGCAGACTCTTCGGATCCTTGAGTGGGAGTCTGGATGATCATAGTGGTAGAACCACCAGATTCACTTGGTGTCAGGTAGATCGTTGTAACAGCTGTACCTGGCCCACCACTGTAGACTGTCACGTAGGTTGGACTTCCAATTGGTGTTTCAACAATGAACGTTCCAGGTTCATATGAAGCTGTACCGGGAATGAAACGAGTAGTGGCGGCAGTGGCAGAAACACCAGTATAGGCAGTGACATTAGCAGGACCAGAGCCTGAACTTGGAGAAGGCGTCTCGATGAGAATGGTATCAGGGTCGCCTGAGGCAGTGCCCGGAATAGTGAGCGTTCGGGTCGTCGATGCAGGACCATCTGTGTAGACAGTCACCGCTCTCACAGCAGGGGTCTCAATGATGACGGTTCCAGGCTCGCCGGATACCGTAGGTGGAATATAGACTGTACGAGTACCAGTAGCAGATACAGCGCTATAGATAGTTGTGTTTCCTGCACCTCTCTCTTCATCAACTTGAGAAGTCGGTGTTTCGATGACGATAGTTCCGGGCTCATCAGTCACCGTGGCAGGGATATACCGAGTCTGAGTGACTGTAGCAGGACCGCCTGTGATGATAGTAACATTTCCAATACCTGTCGCTTGTGGCCCTGTTGTTGGTGTTTCAATGACCACAGTACCGGGCTCTCCTGAAGCAGTAGGAGGGATGAAACGAGTTGTTGTTGAAGAGGCAGGTCCGCCGCTATAGATAGTGACGTTGCCTGGCCCTTCAGGGGTGACGATTACAGTTGGGGCACTGGCGCCTGTGCCCGTGATGCTGGGCTCATCGCCGTCCGGACCAGACGTGGGTGTCTCCACGATGAGTGTGCCAGCTTCGCCTGAGGCGGTAGGGGGGGTGTAGATGGTTCGAGTTGCAGAGCCTGAACCACCACTGAAGATAGTGACAGTTGTTCCGGCTGTAATCTTTTCCACATCAGTGGCAGACCCAGTCTCGGAACTTTCATCGCTATCACCGGTTGTCTCGGCACCTGATCCCCCAGTGGGTGTCACAATAACAAGAGTCCCGGCCTCACCAGAAGCTGTTGGTGGAATATAAGTAGTTCTTGTGACTGCTGCGGGGCCTCCACTGAAGATAGTGACTGTAGTCGCTGCCGAGATAGCTTCCTCTTCGGCTTCAGAAGGAGCAGCTGTCTCGGTAGAGTCTTCAGTCTCCCTTGCGCTACCATCACCAGTCAGACTAGCTTCAGGGCCATCAGTAGGGGTCTCGATGATGAGAGTTCCTGCTTCTCCAGATGCTGTGGGTGGGATGTACAGAGTTATTCTTTCTGACGCAGTGCCTGAACTGTAGACCGTCACATTGGGTCTGACACCAGGCCCAAGGCCGGTAGTCTGACTGCCGCCGCTACTATCTCCGCTCTCTTCCGCGTCTGGCTCGGAGACCGGAGTCTCAATGATGATAGTGCCAGCCTCACCAGAGGCAGTGGGCGGAATATAGAGGGTTCGTATTTCTGACGCAGTACCGGAGCTGTAAACCGTGACATTGGCAATACCAGCTGGGGTTTCAGCTGTAGGACCAGTACCATCTCCAGCACTCTCGGTAGCATCAGGGTCTGTTTCAGAAACAGGAGTCTCAATGATGATATACCCATCTCCATCTGAAGCAGTAGGAGGTACGTAGATGGTAATTCTGCTGGAGGCAGTACCAGAACCGTAGACAGTGATGTTCGGCCGAACACCAGGTGTATCACTCCCAGTCTCAGTCGCAGTGGCGATAGCAGTCCCAGTTGGCGTCTCAATAACAATAGTACCAGGCTCATTTGCAAACCTGGGAGGTACATAAATAGTCCTTCGTGCAGGGCTGGACCCACCTCTGAAGATAGTGACATTGGTGTTACCGCCTATAGCAGACGTGGTAGCAAGAACATCGTCATCTCCGCGAGCAGTTGCAGCTTCAGATTGAGTCTCAGAAACTGGCGTCTCAATGACGACAGTCCAAGGATCATTGGATGCTTGGGGAGGTACGTAGAGTGTTGTTCTGGCTGGGCCACGACCTGCTCTAAAGACTGTGATTGTTGCCAATGCACCATTGGGAGCTTCAGTGGTCAGGTTATTGTCTGATGGGATTACAGCTGTAGGTATTCCTCCAGATGCGTCGGTGATGGTCTGACCATCTTCGTCAGTGTTGGGACCAGCTCCAGGTCCCGATCCATCGGAAGTAGCATCAGGGCCAGACGTCTGGCTTTCGGCGTCGGCGTCTGTCTCAGAAGGCTCAGCACTTGCTTCATTTGTGGTGCTGGCGCCATCATCATTGCCGTTACCTGGCGAGCCACTCTGCGATGGCTCTGTAGAAGCTCCAGTGCCAGTCTCGTCCGGATCTACAGATCCTGTCTCAGAGGCTTCATCACTCGAGGAGTTAGAAGGTGCATCAGGCTCAGAAGTCTCACTGCCAGTGGGCCCATCTGTGCCAGTCTCTTCCGAGCCGGGGTCAAGGCCATCATCGTCAGAAGGCACAGCTTGTGAACCAGTGGGAACTTCAAATCCAGGCGATGCTCTCGAGGACTTCTCATCAGTTGCCGTAGACAGAAGATTGGAGTCAGGAAGGGCACCAGTGGATACCGAAGTTGGTAGTGGCAACTCAGGAGACTCAAACGATGAGCCACTCCTGGCAGGTATACCTTCGACTCCGCCAGTGAGCAATTGACTACTGGATTCGGACTCTGGCAATGGATCGGTGGGGACTGGCACTTGAGGCGAGATCAAGCTAGTGTTGCCATCATCAGGTTGAGCAGTGCCGGTAGCATCTCCTGTCTCACGAGCATCATCAGATGCTGCCTCAGAACCAGGATCTCTAGAAGCGGAGGCGGTCTCGGCATCAGAGCCGTCGCTCACAGAGCTCTCTCCTGCATTTCCAGATGTAGCCCCAGCTGCAGGTTCCCCAGCGAGCGACTCTCCACTAGATGTAGTCGCGTCATCATCGACATCAATAGCTGTGGTTTGTGAGTTTGAACCAGCAGTGGTTGAGCTTCCAACTCCTGCAGCTGGCTGACCTGTCAATCCAGCACCACTGCTTGTCGCTAAACGAGTCGATGTGTCACCGGGTTGTTCCACGCGCTCTGACTCCGGAACGCTCTGGGTGCCAATAAGCGTCTCATAATTAATCTCCTCACTTGTTCTGGAGGTGCTTGAGTTCTGGCCTATAGTCTGCGACACTACTGATGTACCCGTGCTCGGACCTCGAGCTGCGTCAGACTGGGAGCTTCCAGCATCTCCCACAGATGAGCCTTGGCGTGAAGCAGTTGAAGTTCTAGGCCCGGCTGCGGCTCCTGATGTTGATGAGCTACCGCTATCTCTGGTGTTTGCACCGGACGATGTGCCTCCAGGTGTTGCAGCGCTAGATGTTGCTGAAACCGATGAAGAGCCTGTGCCAACAGCGCTGTTTGACTGTGATCCACTGGAAGCTCGTGATGCCTGGGATGTCGCCTCATCGTCTTCCGAAGCGGTACCGCCATTGTTTCCTGCCGCGCTTGATCCAGGTTCTCCTTCGACAAAGCCCGATACCGAGCTAGTAGCCCTGCTACTTATCTGCGAGGCCTGCAATGTTCCTCCAGCTTCAGCATTACCACCGTTAGTTGATATGACAGCAGGTCTCGCCGTAAAACGAGTATCTGACGAAGAAGTTTCTGCAGCAGGCCTTTGTGCACTGGTAGATTGAGAGGCACTTGACCCTTGCGCCGAGCGGGTAGATGAGCTCTGGGCGGTATTTCCAACAGATGAAGTAGCTTCCTCTGCATTTGAGCCAGGATCATTTGTTATGGCAGGGCCACTATCGACGATAGTAGTCTCGCCAGTTGAAGGTCTAGAAGCTTGTCCTGAAGTCGAAGTTCTGCTACGTGTAGAGCTCAGACCACTGCCTCCAGGACGAACGCGCGTATCAACAGTACCAGTGTATCCCGAGCTTGATGAAGCACCAGCTCGTTTAGTGCTTGAAGGACTTCCAGGAGCTTGTGTAGTTTGCGGGGAATCAGACTCGACGCCAGAAGCAGCTCCGCCAGCAGTACCAGCCGCAGATCCTGTAGACCGGCTGTTTGAAGGGCGCCTGAATGCCGTACTTTCTGTAGCTGCAATTTCACTTCCGCCTAGCCCTTCGACTCCACCTGTGAGTCCGCCGCTAGTGGTTAATCGACGAGTCCTCTGAGGCTCAGCAGTGAGAGTCTCGACGATATTAGTGGTGATGGTGAAGACAGTGCTGCTGGATGTGACGACGTAGGTTGAGGGTGATGTCCTGACGATTGGTGGTCGAGTGCTTGGGCGGCGGGAGGTACTTCCTCTTCGCGATGAGGCTGACTGACCTGAAGCACCATTATCCCCTCCAGTATTGCTTCCTCCTGATCCAGAGTCACCATCGTCAATTCCGCTGGAACCTTTACCGCCAGAAGTCGATCCAGTACCACCAGAGCTTTCACTGCCAGAATCTGAGCCGCCCTCTGAGCCATCGCCTTCAGCCTCAGTATCTCCCGATGTTGGCCCATCGTTACCTCCAGAGCCGCCACTGGAAGCGCTTTTGGTACTCGAAGAAGAGCCAGCAGACTGTGTACCACTGCCATCAGAGCCACCATCAGTGTCGGAACCACCTTGAGCGCCGCCTTGGGTTCCTCCTGAGCCACTGCTTCCGTCGGAGCTTGATGACTCGCCATTTCCAGACCCATTGCCGTTATTCGAGCCTGAAGATTCTCCGTTTCCTGTTTCACCGTCGCCATTATTGCTTCCCGATCCAGAGCCGGAGCCCTGAACACCGCCTTTTGCGGGATCATCGTCGTTTCCGGAGGAACCACCATTGCTGGAGCTACCTCCTTGTCCAGAGGAGCTACCACTGTCGCTGTTGGAGTCCCCTCCAGATCCTCCATTGTTGGGGCTTCCTTCACTTCCACTCTCGCCATTTCCTCCGCTCGATGAGCCTGAACCACCTTGGTTCCCACCACTAGATCCTCCAGTAGCCTGGGCACCATTATCGCCGCCACCGTTGTTGCCAGTCTGCGGATTATTAGGGTCTTCAGGTGTCAAAACAAGGACAGTACCGGGGTTGCCACCCTCAGGAGGAATGGTGAGAGTCTGTCGCGGCCCTGAACCGTCATCGCCGCCTTGACCTGGTTGACCCTGGACATCGTCAGACCCTGATCCTCCATTTGATCCGCTATCGGAACCGCTTCCTGAGCCACCCATACCCACGGGCACACCACGAGTAATAGTCGTATATGATACCGAGCCCTGTGGACGAGTTCGTGTCGGTTGGAAGGCGGCACCATCTCCCCCATCATTCCAACCCGGTGGTGTTTGTATGAGCACAGTTCCGGGCCTGGTACCAGTCGGTGGAATAGTAGTTCGGATAGGTGCTGTGGGAGTGACGCTTCCTTCGGCTGGTTCAATGATGGTCACATAGCCGGTCGCATCGGCTGGTTGAAGTGTGATCGTTTGACCGGCGAGTTCCAAAGCCCCCAATGTGTTAGGGGTCAAAGGCTCAAGGGCCAACGGCATTAGAGTTCCGGGTACAGGAGTTTGAATGATGACAGTACCAGGATTTCCGTTGCTCGGTGGTACTTTTAGTCTAATTGGGACAGTTCCCCTGAAAGCTGTTCCCGCTGGCTCAATCACAGTGACATAGTCACCATCTTGTGCAGGCTCCAGAGTAAGACCTTGAAGGCTTCCCCCGTTGAGTGCTGATGTCGGGACATTGATGATGACCGATCCACGGTTTGTCCCAGTCGGTGAAATCGTGATAAGTTGCAACGACGCCAATGTTGCAGTCAACGGTCGAAGAACCGTCACATAGCCAGTCAACTCCTTTGGCTCAAGCGAAAGAGGCTGCAACACACCCGGCGTCTGCGTCTCCGGCGTCTCAATGATAATCTGCCCCGGTTGTCCACTCCTCGGCGGAACAACCTGTGTAATGGGCGCAGAAATCGGATTCGGCCCTGAATGCGGTCTAATAATAATAACATAAGACCTATCATCCGTCGCAGGGATGACTACATTCTCCGGCGCCGACGAACCACCTGGTTGTTCAACAATAACAATACCAGGCTCATCACCCTGTGGTGGGACAGTATACTGCGTTGTTACTGAGCCTCTGTAAGGCTTTGTGATGGTGATATAATCGGGATCGGCAAGGACTGGATAGACCGAAACATATGTGTAACATACACCTGAGAACTCGTTGTTAATACCGAGAACTGACCTATCATTCTGAACCCCAAACTGGGCACGCGTTAGGCTGGCGAATAGCAGGTGCCTGAGCACCTGATATAAAGACCGCATTGTAAGCAGTTTATTAATTGTGCATTAAAAGTAAATGAGAGATAAGAATGGTATACGCGCAAGGTCAGTTACCTAAGTTGAAGCAACACGCGCGGGGGAGAGCTCCCAGAGGATTATAACACTGCTGATCAGTCGTCCATATCCGCATTCAGACTGTACTTTCGTGTGGGTTGTAATAATGATGCAGAAAATCCGGTGCGTATACAAAGAGCATTGTCAGGCTGAATTTGGGTTGCTGAGGCGGAAGCCTTCATGCCAGGGCTGGCACACCCGCAGCGGATCGATGCCGTTTTCCATCTTGTCAAGCACGTTCCTGTAGATGCATTGTGTAAGAGACAATCCGGTTCAGAACCCTGTTGGTTCAGGGTGTTGTGGCTGGAATGCTGTTGTTGAAGACAGGACCAACTGCTATTGTTTCTGTGGAGTGCAAAGCAACGCAGCCAGTGAGGGTTTGTGAAGTGGGATTTTGTGCCTGTGTGCCTGGGCGTGTATGCAAGGTCCCGTCTGGCATTTCTACCAACGTTGAAGATTGTGCAGATGCTGTGCAGATCTTATGTAAGTGGCAATGGGATAGACGGATATAGCAAGTTGAGTCTGGGCATAATCATAGGCGTTAGAACAAATACAATGTATGATTTTCTCACACAGATCAAGCCATTGTGATAATGCCTTGTAGACCGATCAACCAAAATCGAGACTTGAGATTGATTCAGATGCTGGCAGGTGGATATGATGCCTCACACAGCCTGGGCACCTGACGTTGCACTGACAATACTCCACTACGGAAGCCAACTCTTTAGTCCACCAAGCTACGATTTTGACAGAAGCTTATCTAACAGGTCAACTGCTAGCCCAAAGCCCTAAACTCACCTCTCTCCCATCTCTCATCTTTATAAAGTGTAGCTGAAGTCTGGCGGCCGCCCAGCGGGCGTGACTTTATTCACCAGCACATACATTCCAGGCTTGTCTGTGACTTTTAAGATGAGGTTACACAAAGATGAGTCAAAGCTCCATTGTCGCGCCAGCGGACGTTTTTGTTTGGCTAGTCGCGGAGAGATTTGGCCGCGTCCGTCTCGTCGATCTGTGGCTGATCTCATAAGCATCGAAACCGTGGCGTTGGAGATTATGATAAGTGACCGGAAATAACCAATGGCTGTTCAGGGTTTCACGAGGTTGTGTTACACAAGAGTCCATTTTCGGAGTGTATGACCATTACGTGATGTAATATAAAATCATCTCTTGAGACATGTTATTATTGCCCTTCTGTTGAGACTACTTATTTGCCAGGTCTACGAATTGATTACTGCTGTATAAGAGCGTGTTCATGACCCTGGAGTTCTCGGTTGCTCCCGAAGATTTCAGCCTAGGTCAACGTCTTTTCGCACGAGTTATCGAGGGCGGACTAAAAGCTCCTCTTTCGATTCATAATCTAGATCATTTTGAACTCAATCGCCAGTCTAGGCCAGGACTAAGTCTCATCCGCGTTCAACATTCTTGATGGTCACACCTCACATCCGAAAGGCCCGGATCAGCCTCAGCCTTTTGTCTCAGTCTTGGCAATATGAGCTCCTGTTGGCCTAAATACTGTGCCAAGCCTCGTTGCTATGGGAAGGCATCAGAATCATGTTACATGAACTATTGTAACGTTCATCAGCAATCTGACAATTTTCCAAGTGAATTGTGATTTAGTACAAAGAATTGTTGAGGACAATGACATGATCTGGTGCCGAAGCATTGAGGCTTGAGCTCCAAGTACCTGGCTCTTGTTGAAATTCCCCTGTCAGATTCGCCTTACACCATCCGCTTTCTGATGCCTGATCGAAACCTTATTCTTGTCCTTGTAATCTGATCTTGCTTACCACCAATAGGAACTCTTTTGACTCCAGATCGTGTGGAATCACATATCACAGATCTTGTTTAAGCTCAAGCTGCACATCCATAGAAGAAGACAGCTCCTTTTGACTGAACACCTTCTCATGACGAAATTCACTTCCAAGCCAGTATCTCGCCGTGGTTACCTGTTCGACATCAAAGTGTTGATGAATATATACTCTTCATGACGTGTAGATACAACATTCTTAGATTTCACAACAGTAAAGGGCATTGCCAGCTTAACCCGAGTAAAAGTTCAGACCACTTCGCCAGGGTGAGCAAAAAGATCCGGGCCTAAAGTTTGAGATAAGATTATGTTACGTGTCAAATGAGGCTCATTACGGAAATTTCACTCGGGAATGCGATTTGATTGACGCTAACCGTTCTGGTCGGGTATTGAACGGAAATGAACCGCGCTTGAATATGGTGGCTTGAGGCGTGCGCAAGTGATGGGAGAACTCATTCGCTTTCTCAGCCAATCGATTGTCTCAACTGACCTGCAGTGAGGTGAGTCTAAACTTCTGCCGCGGAAATATGGATAGGACGTGTGAAGACGTGAGGTGGCTCTTCGGGCCTCGAGGTGCCTGACGCTTCAGGGTAGGCGCTGTTTGGTCCAACATCAATTTTCACAATCCAATATTTCTCATCAAATTACTGCTCAGGTGGGCAGAATGATAGAATGAATTTACTAATTGAAAATTACATAGGGCTCTTTAGATTATTTAAAATATGTGTAACAATGCCATTGTCTTTTGTTGATAATGAAAAATGCTGGAGGAATCTTAGTATCCCACGTGAATAAAACGTGAAAATAACCTCGTCGTTATCTAATTGTTCTTTCAAGTACATCCATAGAGCGCCCACGAAAGTAATGGTCAGTAAATGAGTTTACATAGCCTTTCGGGCATACAGATACACTGCTCCAGCGTCCCAATGATCACGCGACTCTGCTTTGTGATGATGTTATTCCCAAATTCGAGAAGCTACTCTCAACCAATCAGAGCCACGCCCGGTTAGCTCAATCGGTAGAGCGTGAGACTCTTACGAGTACGCGATCTCAAGGTTGCGGGTTCGACCCCCGCATCGGGCTGTTCCTATAAAACGATTGCGAGCAATAGCGAGGCATCTCTTTTTTGTCTTTCCCTCTATCAGATAAACGACACTTTCATTTTTGCCATATCTGAACGAAGCAAGCTCTTGTACCCATTGGATATGTAGTTGAAATGCTTACTTCGAATGTGACCTTCCTTTTCCAGCACGACATGTAAGCCCCCGCTTCATATCAAAAGGTGAACAAATATGGTCTCACACAAGGTCATCACCAAACATTCTCCAGGAAAAGTTATCTCATAATGGAGAGCCACACCTCTTTGAAGTCACTAATCACTCCCGATCTGCTCATGCAGCTCACGGATGCCTATCTTCCTTATTCCAAAACCGAAGATCTCGACTTCACTATTGCCCAGTCAGACGCCTTCAGCGGAAACTTCAAGAAAGTATGCCAAGAAGGCAAGGCACGAGATGCACTTATAGCACTCAGTCACCTCAGCCACAACGGAATCCTCCCAACTCCTATGGAACTCGACCTTGTGTCCTTTCTCCCAGAACCATCTTCCCCAGGATTCCCGCAACAATGCTTCGGATTCCAGTTACTTCTTGATCAAGCGTCAAGAATCCTCCTAACTGGAATCGAAGCTCGTTGGCAAGTTGCCTACTTTGGACCTCTGGCAAGACGTCTTGCCGGACAGTGGTACGCACTACCTCACCATCTACGTCCACACTCATGGCAGAGATGGAAAGACGATGTCGGCGCCACTAGCTTCAGCTTCTGGGTTTCGACGCAAGTCATGTGGGCAGCTCCTTTTCTTCACGCCGAGGATCTAGTGAGTCAAGAGATTGGATTGGAGTTATCAAACGGTTTCCGTAAAGCTGTTGAAGAATACACGGGAACAAAGGATCCGCATCGGGAGACAAGGCACAAGACTTTGAAAGATGATCTGCTTTTCATAAGAGAGGTTGTCAAGAGCCCGCCAAAAGACGATGAGGGTGCTATCAGCATGGCAGCTTGGACGTACTGGTGGTGCATGATCCTGGATGCTCACTGGCCTATCATTGCGCAATTTGGTCGCTATCCTTACCGCAATGCGGCTTTTGGTAGGCCTAGTACAAAGGAGGAAGAGAAATTGGTTGGATGATATACATCACTTTTCTGAAGCTTCGCCAGAAGATGCTAAGCGCATTGGAGAAGACGTGGAGAAGGATCAGTGGACTTCACTTGGGCAGAGTTAATCTTCTGTCATGAATTGTTTAGGATGAGCTTTATATAACGGGAACTAGATGTAACAGTTTAATGCGAGTTACTGTCAGATGAGATGATTGGACTAGCTAAGGTAACGCTACGCAATAACTGTATGCCACTAAACCTCAGAAGTTCAGCGTGGTGTGAGGTTGTATATCTCGACCCCTTACTATCTTTTCTTGGCCGTCAAAGGTCTCATAAGACTAGTCGTATCACAAGTGAGGTGGCAATAGATTGAAATATGTTCCTGTTCTACCTGAAGATGAAGATGATAGAGGAACTGGTGCTCAAGCGTAGATACCTCGGCATTACCGAGGCCTCTGATATTTACTTCTTGAACATACCTAAACTTACATACCAAGACCTACTAGCACCTGAGAAATAAGCTGATCTTGAGCTGTCAGGTGGATGGTTGATAAGCTGCCTAAATTGTCTGAGCGTGTTGTTTTGCCCCGCTGATAGCGATGTCCGCATCGCGCCCCTTACCTAAAACTTGAAAATCAGACCACAGCCTCAATCTCCCTCAAATACACAACGAAGATCCTTTGCGGAGTTTCAACAGATTGCTAATCAAGCTGTGCGTAATCTATGCGGAGCAATCGATCATCGAGTCAACAGCAACGCCCTCAGCCTCGTATTCGCCTTGAAAAGGCGTACCGCATCACATCCACGATTGGCAGTTTCGGAATTAACGTCATCTCTCCATGACGAATTATCTCCCCTGAGCGCGATTAAATCACAGCATTGCCACGTTTTTCTGCAAAAATCCAGCTTTAATGATTTTCCTCACCCCCAATCGGACCCGGGAAAAGTGGAGAAACGGGCCCGAGACGGACTCCGATGGTTTGATGCGGGGACAGACGCGAATCTTGAATCTAAGCAGTGAGATCATGATTTGGAGTGTAGAGAACCAAGCTGCTGGGTCTTAGCTTGATGAAATGAGTTTTCTATGCAGATTTCTCGAAATCGATAGAATCAGCTCGTAGGATTGATTGTCGTATCATGTCTTTCATATCGGTTAGGGGCAACGACGGGTTCTTGGATGGGCCCGGCAGGGAGGTGCATCAACAAATGATTGACCAATTGGAGCATCAGCCCTGTGACATCCACTAAGCTGCTCCTGGCTTACTCCGTAGAGGCTCCAGATGTCGAGAGGAGTGGAGCTCGAAATTTACCGAAGACTCTTGATCCCCCAGCTTTTTCGCAACGACATGTCTGGTGTAACTCGCTTTTCTTAGTGAAGTCTGCTGCCATACGATACAACACCACGCATTACACACACGAAACTCATTTCGAAATGAGAGCGATAGACTATTAGTGATTCCCAGCTATATGCCAACATGAGATGTTTTCCTTAACGCCATCCTTCAGTCTCACTTGTACCGTTCCAAAGGTATATCATACCGTCCATGAAGCCATGAACTCCCCAAACCAAACGCCGTACCCAAACAACTTAATGATACACAGCCTGATGCCTCTCATCGGGACTCGAAACCGAAGTCTTATCGCTTTCAGGCGGCGGACTCGAATTGCTATCAGCAGGACTACTCGACTCGCTCCCCGTCCCCGTAGCCAGCGCATCGTACATCAAACTCTTCTGCACACAAGTACATCTCTTCAACAGCTCTTCACACCTCTCCAGTCTCGCAAGTAACTCCTTGGTGGGGTTGCGACGAGTGCGCTTTGGTGCAGGTGTACTCGGAATACACTCTATTTTCGCCTACCGTCAATATTAGTCTTTCATCGTGTAAGCGTGTCGTGTAAGCGTACCTTGATGCAAAAAGAACATGGACTTTTTCGGTCACATTTCTTCTTGCGCTGTTGACACAGCACACAGGCTAGAATTCTCGGTGGTCGTTGTTGTTCAGGTGCCATTATGCTATACGATAAGCCACTAGCCGTTCGAATCGAAATGCAGAGAATATAGATGAAGGTATTCCCAAAAATGGTTCGTATCTCGGTCTAGGAACGAGATTCTGTCCGAGGCGGACGAACTGGGGTATTTGCTGCATACGCTTGTCTCCCCCAATTCTGGTGCACTCGTAGAAGCGGACTCTTGTCAGGACCCGAGTGGGTATCGGGGTCGGAGAGTCGACGGGATCCGTGTATCTACCACCCGGATCCACAACACCCTTCGGTACGACGGGCGTGAGAGCACCCCCGTCACAATGGTATTAAGACCCTGCGAGGAACCTACAGTATCATTACGGCATCGCCTTTTTATTCTATACTACGTTTATCTTTGTTATATCCCTTCCTTCATACAAACTTTAATAATTCTCCTAATTCGAACCTGAAACTGTATGTAACTTCACTTACTTAGAGTTTACAGGTCGTTGACAAGGTACAGATATAAGCTTATACGGCTAGACTTTTTCCCAGTCTCGCTAGTATGGCTGCTTCTCATCTTCCAGGTGAGGCACGCTCAGAACACAGCAGCCACGACACCATCGTCGACATGGACACCACTCCGAACGAGAAGCCCCCTGCTCCCAAGGACGACAAGACGAGCTCCAGCGACGATGAGGTCGAGCAGGAGCAGAGCGAGGAGATGGTGCGTCGGCACTCCATCGTGCGCGATCTAGCACGCCAGTACACCAACACATCGGCGCACTTCAACGGCAGCCACGCAGATCTCTTCAACGCAGCGGATGCCGACTCGCCCCTGAACCCGCACAGCGAGAACTTCAACGCCAGAGCCTGGGCCAAGGCCGTGGCTAAGTCGATGGGCGAACATGGCTCTGGGTTTCGACAGAGCGGTATCTGCTTCCAGGACATGAACGTTTTTGGGTACGGCGCTGAGACGGATTACCAGAAGGACGTTGGGAACGTCTGGCTCAGTCTTCCCGGCATGGCACGCAACATCATCTCCCCCACCGCTGGTAAGCGCCGCATCGACATCCTTCGTGGTTTCGATGGCGTCGTCAACGCGGGAGAAATGCTCGTTGTTCTCGGCCCCCCTGGTTCAGGCTGCTCTACGTTCCTCAAGTCACTGTCCGGCGAGACAAACGGTATCTACATCGACGAAGGCACATACTTCAACTACAACGGTGTGCCCGCCAAGGAAATGCACAAGCACCACAAGGGAGAGACTATCTACACTGCTGAGGTCGACGTCCACTTCCCCATGCTTTCAGTCGGCGACACACTCACCTTTGCCGCGCGCGCGAGATGTCCCCAGAACTTACCGCCCAACATCAACCACAACCAGTACAGCGAACACATGCGCGATGTCGTCATGGCCATGTACGGCATCAGCCATACTATCAACACACAGGTTGGCGATAACTACATCCGCGGTGTTTCAGGCGGAGAGCGAAAGCGCGTGACCATCGCAGAGGCAACCCTCTCCAACGCACCCTTCCAATGCTGGGATAATTCAACCCGCGGTTTAGATTCCGCCAACGCGATTGAGTTCTGCAAAACCCTGCGCTTGCAGTCTGAGCTCTTCGGTCAAACATGCGCTGTCTCGATCTATCAGGCTCCCCAGTCTGCATACGATCTCTTCGACAAGGCCCTCGTTCTGTACGAAGGACGCCAGATCTTCTTCGGTCCTGCAGATGAAGCGAGGCAGTACTTTATCAATCTCGGCTTTGAATGTCCCGATCGTCAAACAACGCCTGACTTCCTCACATCCATGACCGCACCCGCCGAGCGCGTCGTCCGTCCCGGCTTTGAGAACAAGGTCCCCCGCACACCCGATGAGTTCGCCGCTCGCTGGAAGGAATCCCGTGAGTATCAGATCGTCCGCGCTGAGATCGAGACCTACAAGAGTCTCTACCCGCTCAACGGTTCCAGCGCCGAAGCGTTCCGCGAGAACAAAAAGTCCGCCCAAGCTAAGGGCCAGCGCCTCAAGTCTCCCTTCACGCTGTCGTACATGCAGCAAGTCAACCTCTGCCTCTGGCGCGGCTGGAAGCGTCTCAAGGGTTCGCCAGGCGTAACGATCTTTGCCCTCACAGCAAACACCGCCACTGCGCTCATTGCCTCATCGCTCTTCTACAACATGAAGCCCACGACGAGCGACTTCTTCAAACGCGGTGCGGTTCTCTTCCTTGCCGTGCTGATGAACGCTTTCGCTTCTGCCCTTGAGATTCTGACGCAGTACTCCCAACGACCTATTGTTGAGAAACACGCACGCTATGCCTTCTACCACCCTTCTGCTGAGGCGTTTTCTTCGATCTTGGTTGACATGCCGTATAAGATCAGTAATAGTATTCTGTTCAATGTCACTCTTTATTTCATGACGAACCTTAACAGGGAGGCCGGGGCGTTCTTTTTCTACCTCCTTATTTCGTTCATCATGGTCCTCGCCATGTCTGGTATTTTCCGATCTATGTAAGTCCCCCTTCACGCAATCCCGAATGATTCACGCTGACAGGTTTAGTGCTTCCCTCTCTCGTACACTTTCACAGGCCATGGTTCCCGCCTCGCTGCTGATCCTCGCCCTCGTTATCTTCGCTGGCTTCGTCATCCCAACGGACTACATGCTCGGCTGGTGTCGATGGATCAACTATCTCGACCCAGTAGCCTACGCCTTCGAGTCCCTCATGGTTAACGAATTCTCCGGCCGCAACTTTACCTGTACAGCCTTCATCCCCAGCAACTCAGTCGCTGGCTATGAAGACATCGGTGGCCTCAACCGAGCTTGTTCCACTGTCGGCAGCATTCCTGGTGATAGCGTCATCAACGGAGATCGCTATCTCAACCTTCAGTACAAGTACTACCACGCTCACAAGTGGCGCAACGTCGGTATCCTCATCGCCATGACCATCTTCAACCACATTGTCTACATCGTCGCTACTGAGTACATCTCAGCCAAGAAGTCAAAGGGTGAAGTCCTCGTCTTCCGTCACGGTCACCTCCCTGCTTCCACCAAGAACAAATCCGATCCCGAAGCCGCCCTTTCTGGCCCTGTTGTCGCCGCTGAGAAGAACAACAACGAGGTTGCCAACATTCAAGGATCCACTAGTGTCTTCCACTGGAACAACGTGTGCTACGACATCAAGATCAAGGGCGAGCCACGACGAATTCTCGACAATGTTGACGGATGGGTCAAGCCAGGAACATTAACTGCTCTCATGGGTGTATCCGGTGCTGGAAAGACTACTCTCCTCGACTGTCTCGCCGATCGTATCTCAATGGGTGTCATCACAGGTGAAATGCTTGTCGACGGCAAGATTCGCGATTCATCGTTCCAGCGAAAGACCGGCTACGTGCAGCAGCAGGATCTTCATCTCGAGACCAGCACCGTTCGTGAAGCCCTTACCTTCTCCGCTCTCCTCCGCCAGCCTGCCTCTACCCCCCGTGCCGAGAAGATCGCCTACGTCGACGAAGTCATCAAGCTGCTCGACATGCAAGAGTACGCCGACGCCGTCGTCGGTGTCCTCGGCGAGGGTCTCAACGTAGAACAGCGCAAGCGTCTCACCATCGGCGTTGAGCTCGCTGCCAAACCCCCCCTGCTCCTCTTTGTCGACGAACCTACTTCCGGTCTTGACTCGCAGACATCCTGGGCCATTCTCGACCTTCTCGAGAAGCTCTCCAAGGCAGGCCAGTCTATCCTGTGTACCATTCACCAACCGTCTGCTATGCTCTTCCAGCGCTTCGACCGTCTTCTCTTCCTCGCCAAGGGCGGACGCACTATCTACTTTGGCGACATCGGCGAGAACTCTGAGACCTTGACCAACTACTTCGTCAAGAACGGTTCTGATCCTTGTCCCAAGGGTGATAACCCTGCTGAGTGGATGCTCGAGGTCATTGGCGCGGCACCTGGTTCACATACTGAGATTGATTGGCATCAGACTTGGCGACAGAGCCCTGAGTATCAGGAGGTTCAGACTGAGCTTCAGCGTCTCAAGGCCGAGGGTAGTGCTAACAACGAACCTCACGACACTAACTCCGAATCGTACCGGGAATTTGCTGCGCCTTTCTGGGAGCAGCTTCGCATCGCTAGTCTCCGTGTCTTCCAACAGTACTGGCGCACTCCTTCGTACATCTACTCCAAAGCTACTCTCTGTATCCAAGTTGGTCTCTTCATCGGTCTCGTCTTCCTCAACGCTCCTCTGTCAATCCAGGGCTTGCAGAACCAGATGTTTGCCATTTTCCAGGTCTTCACAGTCTTTGGTCAATTGGTTCAGATGCAGGTAAGTCTTGACCACTCTCCCACCCCTCCAGCTCTCACTAACATTGCTAGATGCCTCACTTCGTCGTCCAACGCTCGCTCTACGAAGTCCGCGAACGCCCCTCCAAGACCTACAGCTGGAAGGTTTTCATGCTCTCCCAAGTCTTCGCCGAGATTCCTTGGAACAGTCTCATGTCTGTCTTCCTGTTCGTCTGCCTCTACTACCCCGTCGGCTTCCAGAAGAACGCGGAAGCAGCTGGTCAGACCGCCGAGAGAGGCGCTCTCATGTGGCTTCTCATCTGGCAGTTCCTCGTCTTCACGTGTACCTTTGCCCACATGTGCATCGCCATCACCGACACTGCAGAGGCAGGCGGTAATCTTGCCAACGTCGTCTTCATGATGTGCCTGTTCTTCTGTGGTATCTTGGCCGCGCCCCATAACATGCCCGGCTTCTGGATCTGGATGTATAGGGTATCGCCGTTTACGTATCTTGCCTCGGCGATTATATCGACAGGTATGGCCAACACCAAAGTCACCTGTGCTGCCAACGAGTACACAAAGATGCAGCCCCTCAATGGCACAACCTGTGGAGAATATCTCCAGAAGTTCGCCGACAAGGCTGGCGGCTACGTCCTCAACCCCGACGCCACATCTGACTGCAACTTCTGCTCCATCAGCGACACCAACACGTTCCTCAAGGCTCTCACCGCAACCTACGATGACCGATGGAGAAACTTTGGTATCGGAATGGTGTACATTGTGTTCAACATTGGCGCAGCTCTGTTCCTGTACTGGCTTGTTCGCATGCCCAAGAACAAGAACAAGAAGAAGCAGGAGTAGAACAGATACACAACCGAGCTTCGGCTCTTTTTTATTTTATTTTTGGTACAAGGATTTGTTTTAGAGAAGTACTATAGACTGGTTTGGGTTTTTTACTTTACTTAGAATAGCAATCATCGAGTGTCGATTAGACTCGTAGGAAGCTCAATAGCACATCGTCAATACATTACGCTCTCTACCCGCCATTCGAGTGCCTCAGTGACTATCATATCATTCGGTCACTGCGAATACCAATACTGACTGCAGTCCCTTTTCTGAGTCATGGGAAGCATCTTCCGTCAAAACGGGCCCTCTGTCCCGATTTTTCCTTAGCTCCCGGCATTTCCTACGTTGCCGATATAGCCGATATAACCAGCAGAATCCGCCGTTTGAGATTGAGAAATGTGTCATCTCTAAGCGAGTCATGACACTGATGAGTCTTGCATACTCTACTTATGACAATGGTATATGAATTGATCGGGATTACTTCCTGACCCTCGGTCCAATGGAGAAGACTGATCATGCAATTTGCTTCACGATGCCTGCATTCAAGCAAGCAAGCAACATTCATATGACCTCACGCCCTTTTGTTAACAAGCCAACGCGCAATCCTGATTCATAAACAAATATCCATATCACGTCTTACAGAATCCCCATTCACAGTAATTTGTCCATCCCCCTCCAATCATCTTCCCCGCAACCGTCCGGCCGAGTATCCAGATGCCGGGAAGATCTGCTCCATCGGAGGATGAACCCCGCGGGCCGCAAACATTCCCGCCTCAACCCCGACCCCAGCATCACCAATACATAAACTCCATCACATCCTCACCATGACCAATTCAGTTTTCTCAAGTAAAAATGGCCGTCGAAACTTCAGATATCGTCTGTCCCACGCTCCGCGATGAACCCCTCAGTGATGAAAAACCCCAAGACGACGCTGCTTCAACACCAAGTCAATGCGATGAAGAGAACCAGGCTTGCGCAGCAGATGGCCCAGGCGAACCTCCAGATGGCGGGCTACAAGCCTGGCTGCAAGTCGTAACAGGCCATCTCGTCGCTTTCAACTCATGGGGTTACCTCATCAGCTTCGGCATCTTCCAGCCCTACTACGAAGCCGAATTTTCACTTCCACCCTCAACAATCTCGTGGATCGGCAGCTTAGAAGTATGCCTCATTTTCTTCATCGGCACATTCTCCGGCCGAGCTTTCGACGCAGGATATTACCGTACTGCACTCGCAGTAGGCCTCTTCCTCCAAATATTAGCCATCTTCATGACCAGCATCGCATCATCGTACTGGCAAGTCCTTCTCGCCCAAGGAATCTGCCAAGGTCTTGGCAATGGCATAATTTTCGCGCCCACGATAGCAAACATGTCGACGTATTTTACTAGCAAAAAAACCATTGCTATCTCAGCTGGTGCTTGTGGTGCTGGCACAGGAGGAATCGTGTTTCCGCTGATTGCGCAGCAACTTCTCCCCAAGATCGGGTTTCGCTGGACGGTGAGAGTTATGGGATTGGTAGTCGCTGTGTCGTCGATGATTGTAATGATCATTGCGAAAACAAGGCTCAAGGCGAGAAAGGCTGGGCCGCTTGTTGAATGGGCTGCGTTCAAGGAGCCTGCGTATGTCCTCTTCGCCGCGGCAATGTTCTTTACCTTGTGGCCTACCTGGATCTCCTACAACTATGTAAGTATTCTCTCGATTGACCTCTGTGACAGGCGCTGATGATGTCAGGCTCGTCAATACACAACAGACAAACTCTCCGGCTCAGCCTCAGACTCATTCCTAATCCTCATCGTTATCAACGCCGTCGGTATCCCAGGCCGCATGATATCCGCCTTTCTCGCCGACCGACTCTTCGGCGCGATCCCCGTCTTCATACCGACAATCTTCGCCGCCTCACTATGTCTCTATCTCTGGTCACAAGTATCCTCCCTCACAGGAATGTTCATTTGGGTCAGCATATTTGGCTACTTCGGCGCCGCGATACAGAGTCTCTTCCCCTCATGCTGTGCGAGCTTGACACCAGATCTGAGTAAAGCTGGAACAAGAATTGGAATGATCTTCTCGATTATTAGTTTTGCCGCGTTGACGGGGTCTCCTTTAGCTGGGAAGTTGATGCAAGCTACGGGCGGGAGCTATCTGGCGGCGCAGATTTGGGGAGGGTCGAGTATGATTTTGGGGATGGGTTTGTTGTATGCTGCGAAAAGAGCTGAGGCACCTCACGCGGTGAATCATCTCAGAAAATAGGAATTGAGAGGCCAGGATTTCGCCCCCACCGTTGATTAGATCTGTCTTTCTTGCTGATCAAATAGGACGATGACCATGATTACCTGCATCTGTTTGTTTGTGGTGTTTCTGCATTATGACGCTCAACACCTATCATGCAATGAAACAAGGCAGCAGACACATAGTCACGCATCTATACGATAGCTGAATTGGAAACAGCAACAAGTAATTTTCCGTCCTGTCCCATGTCTTGCCCAAACGCCTAGTCTTGGTGGAGCAATCGCTCTGTCGACATCATAATACCATCGGCCATTGTAAAGGGATACTTGCGCACTTCGAGAACATCACCCTTTGCCTCAGCCTTCCCGACATCTTGATTATAGTACTTCATGTCACCGTCAACAATATAAGGCTGCAGCCATGACCACTTCCCGTACGGCACGACTGGGACGTGTACCCCATCACCAGCAGCTGACGGCGCCGGAGTCTCCTCTACTCCCTTCGCTTTCAATGATTTGAGAGGATCCTCTCGGAATAGGAACGGTCCCGCCCGGTAGCACAGCCTGATCTTCCGTAGAGCTTGTTGCACGGCCCAGTCTGGAAGTGCTAGGCTTGATGGTGGAAGGACGCCCGTCTGGGCTTTCACGGGGTGGAAAACATCAACAAGGAGACAGAAGGGAGAGATTTGCTCCTGCCGACTTTTGATCATGTCATCAACTTCCAGGAGACGGCCATCTTTGAACAAGTCAACATGGTGGGCTTTCAGGGTGGGCAGAGTAGATGGATGTATTAGGTTGCATGCAAAGCCTTCGTTCAGGTCGGTTTCAGCCACGCCGCTGGGCCAGAACGTAAAGATGTTGCTGAAGTCTGGCTGCGTTGGGGCGTCTGACTGCAAAGGCATATACGCGGCCAGGCCGTCGTCTGAGTACTCTTTCAGTCCGAGATGGAGAGGAAGGTCGTAGTCAGAAAGCTTGGAGTAGGACTTTCCAGCGAGGTTTCGAAGGCTCGTTTGAGGTTGCAGTTCCTCGTGATTCAGTTCAATAGACCATCCAGCGATAGCCAACGCAAAAGGACGACCAAAGGCGGCGTTCATGACGCTAGAATATGATTCTGCAGGAGGCGCCATACAGCTGGAGGCGTCGCCCAGGATCTCGATCATTCGTAGAGCATAGTGTTCGGTCTTCAAATTTTTGATGAAGCCATCCAAGATTTTTGCCTTCCACTGATCGGCAGTATCCGTCAGAGGAGGCTCGAAAAGGCCATCGCTCATGGGGGGTTCGTTCAGCTGAGCCACTCTTGCGGCGGCGTCGCCCTCGGAAGTCAGTATCTCTGCACGAAGGTCCCCAGCAGATGAAAACACCAGCAACGAAAGATCGACGCTGTTGTACATGATATACCCACAGACCGGGTCTTCCCACTCGCTGCAAGGCCTCCAGGTGCTTTCTCCAGTGCCCCCCGGCTTCAAATACGTGCTGAACAGTCTTGCTGGCTGATTGATGGATGGCGGTATCTGAAAGTATTCACAATCACCTCCGGTGGAGCGCACAACATTAGGCGTCTCTTTGCCGTCAACCATATGAGATGATGGCTGATACACTGAGGAGATAGATGGTGTGAGGCTGTCTCTATCAACGACTTCCACTCCTCTGCCAAACTTGTCGATCACATTGAACTTGCTGAACTTGACTTGCCCATGAGTTACGGGGATGAACACTGCCTCTGGATCAATGCCATCTCCGTACGGCAGTGGATCGCAGTGATTGCGAACCATTCCCAGGGTGTCGGCAGTGAACCCAGCAGCTTTGCCCGCTGTGACCGCTTCGGGCATCGCAGTCCCGTCTGGAAGCGTTGGGCGCACATGAGCTGTTCCACTGATCAGAGTGACAAGCTGGTCATGAAATCCGTCGAGTCGACAGGCTAGGGATGGGATGGCCTCCATTTGGGCATACAATTGATCTCTTTTGTCGACCGCAAGGACGCCCTCCAACATGCTCTCTGGCAATCTCCCAACCGAGTTTCGCAATACGTTTGCTACTGACCCGCCCGGGCTCGGATGCAATAGAGCCCTCCCACCCATTGCACGACGCGGGAATTTGAACTCGTTGCTAGAGACATCCCTTCTTGGAGCCAAGGCCTGTGTCAGCTCTGGGTACACTTGAGCAGTAGTTCGTCGGGCGTGTTGAGGCTCCCAGAGACCATACGGGATGTGGAAGTACTCTGCCTCCCATTCGACATACAGCGGGACGAGGGGGCTGTCCAAGACAGCCTCAGTGTTGAAGACGGCATTGCAGTATGGCGGAATGACCTCATTGGCTTTGAGCTCAAGCAATGGATCGCCTACACTGGCACACATATAGCCGACGTGTTCTCCATGAACAAGTGCAGCGGCATTGGGAATGGAAGTTATGTAGTCGGTCATATCCACCGCAGCCTGATACGCAGTATCTCCGAAGTTTTTAGCTGTGAAGGCCTTGATGCACTGAGATAACAATCTCACAGGCTGGCAGTCAGAGAATCCGTCAGGCCACGGGGATTTGCAGCCGAGGAGTGCCACTGTCGGGTCTTTTCGCTGGACAAAGGAGTCATAGGGAACTTTTGTTAACTCGAAGTTGGGCACCTTCGTTTCCTTGTCCAGCGAGAAATTGCTTATGAGTGTTTCCAAGTGACTTTTGGCGTTGGTGAGTGTGTCGTCGAGACTCTTGATTTCAGTCACCAAGGCCGAGTGATTAGAGGAGACCTGGTCTGTCCCTGAGAGTGCATCGTTTGTGACGCAGCGCCACCATTCGCAGAAAAGCTTCCAGCGTCGATGGTCAATATTGAACCGTATATGATCGCAGGCCCACTGAACAGCGTTGATCTCCTGCAATGCTGTCTTATCATCGTCAGTCAATTGCGGCGTGGAAGAACTGCCCGGGTCGGCTTGATTGGCATCGCCGTCTCCCTTGTCGCCGGATGGCGCCACTTTCCACTGACTTCCGCCTTCGACTTGCTTGAATTCTCGGAAGATCCTCAAGAACTCGTCGGCTGCAGTCTGCTTATCGAGATCTGCATGGTGATTACCCGACACTGCAATGTTCTGCAGTTTCTGGAGATCCTGATGCGACTGGGCTGCATTACCAGCCTGCATCAAAGCACCAAACGCGTCAAATGGGTCAGTACCAACCGCCAAGCTACCATCCGCTTTCATGATAACTGCCTGAGCCTCCGCGGAGAGGGATGGATTGCTTACATCGATGGATTTGGCATCAGGGTCCCATTTCAACAAAGTGTATGTGCTTCCCTGACAGATATGCCGAGCAGGACTCTGAGATGTTGTCCATTTCGTCACATCAGCTTGATCCATCTTGGTCTTGTCCAACACCATGTTTAGTTGCTCGAGAAGCTGCCCATTGGTAATGTTTGGGGCTTTACTCATCCATGGATCTTCGCTTGTGTCTGCGTGCCATCCAATCACCGAGTATCCGATCTCCGTACCGGCAGGTATGCCGTCCAACGGATCGTGGAAACTAAACACATTGGGGTTATGAGGCTGGTAGTCTGCGAACAAGATATTGCCTGCACTATTGGCCTTGAGCGGCTTGACGCGAATGACGGTGGAAGAATCGCTTCGTTCGGCCCAGCCTTCTAAGTTCCTCTGCTCGCCGAGGAAATACTCCCCTTGAAGGTCAATGATACGCTCATCTGTCAATTTCTCAGGCGCGCGGATGTATTGAGATACATCGGTCATCAAGTCAACTGAGGGTTCGATGTCGTCGATATGCCGGCAGACGTCGCTTTCAATGACCCAACCAGCATTGGTGGCTGCGTTCCGGGTGACTCTCGCGACCATCCAGCGGTTTGGTGGAGTAGCAGCTGTCGAGAACTCGTCTTGCTTATCCGACTTTGATTCCCATCGATACAGCTGTGGTAATGTCCACGATATACTCACGCCGGAAACGTGAGGGCGTGGTTGTGAAGTGGTAAGATCATAGAGCCGTGGGTTGGCCGTTGTGACTCTGGCACTGTCAAAATCTGCATGGTCCTGTAGGTCTGCCTGGACTGTTTGCTTTCGCAATCGAAGTTTAGAATAATCGAACAAGTTCGTTGGTAGCAGAGTGACATTGGGGCATTGCGCTGAATACGCCTCCTGATTTCCCAATCCCAAGAGGTCTATCTTCATGGGGATCAGAAGTGTTGCATCAGGAGGACGGCCAGCTGCGGATCCGTCAGGTGAGGGCGCCATTATTGTCTGTTGGCAAGTCCTCTCTTTGGACCTCAAAAGTCCAGAGGGACACTTTTCTGCTCAGAAAGGAATGAAAGGATAAACGTTTTGAGTGAGCTATCTACCAGCAACAGAAGCATTCTCCTCCAACCCCGCTGTGTGGCATTAAGTACAGGACTGTTGCTTAAGATCAGATAATTATTGAGGAGGGGGGGAAGAAAGACAAAGGGCCCCATATCATATCCTGGACGCAGTCTAAGATGGTCACTAACCAACCTAGACAGATAAGCCCTGATATACCCGATGGGTGTGGTTATACCGCACCCCTCTTGGAGTCAGGGCTAGAACAGTCTTGGCTATTCAGCTCCCCCGCCCCCACTGATATCCTGGTCCGCCTGGTCCTTCAACTGCAACTGTAGAAAGGCGGCCCAGAAGCAAGAAGCACTGCAGCAACTCACAATTTTCTTTGCCTCCCCAGTGGATTCTGAATATTCGCTGCTTTGTCACGCTTCATATCTCAGAAAGAAGGACAAAATTATTGGTTTCTTAGGTCGTTGAGCTACAGACTCGGGAGCATGGGACCAACCTTTTACACATCGGATCCGAGATACCTCGTAAAGCTCCACGAGCATCATCGCCAGAACCCACTCACAGCTAATGCATTCAATGATGAGGAAGTGTTGGCGCCAGATGAGCAGCGATTTTATTCGGTTTATGGGCCATCACTCACTGCAGGGCTAAGGACCATAACTGCGACGCAGGATGTCTTCCTAAAAGAAGACGAGAAGTCTAATCTGTCCAACAGCCAGACTTTTAAAGTAGTCGCTCCGAGATTCAATCTGCCCACTTCAGATGTTCACTCTTTCTACCCTCCGTCTGGGGGAACAATTTCCCTCAAGATGCTGCCTCATATAGTCTTCAAAGATCCGCATCTTCCCTGGGAACGGCAAATGGAATCCTCTACACCGCCGAAAGACGGTTCAGAGAGGACACGGATTCCATGGTTGGCATTATGGGTGTTCCGACCCGACGAGCTTGTCTCGCCGGGTACTGGCATCTTTGCTGGAAAGGCTCTTTCCAGTACACGAGCTACTCGTCTTAATGTGTCGGACGTGATCCAAGCTGGAACAGCGGATATATGTACCCCATATAAACATGACGAGGCCTCGCCAGACGAAGAGCATTCACAAGCGGACTTCATTTGCGTCAACAGGCAGCTGTTCGAGGCACTCTGTCAATCTTACAAGAGCGATGGCAGTTCGACTGGAGATATCGACTTGACATCCTACGGGTACCTGGCTCATGTTCGGAAGGTGGGCAGTGAGGCCCTAAAAGCTGCGGCAGCGTCTGTGACAGATGACTGCTTCAGTGTGGTTATTTCAAATCGCACTGGCTCTTCACAGAATCAAGATCTTTCATCTCTAGGTGCCGTCGCTCATCTTGTGTCTCTCGAAGGCATCGGCCCGAGCTTCAAATCATCACCCGACGCGGAGCTGGTGACAATTTGCTCGCTCTTTAGCTGGACATTTAATTATACTCTCCAGGACGATCAGGTCGAGTTTGAGAATGCCCTGAAAGCCATTGGCACACCTACAAGTGGGTTCGAATGGCTGCGGCCAAGTCAGGATAGGTATGCCGGGCTGCTGAGCGCCCAAGAGGCTGACAAGCAGCGCGTGGGTAAGCGCATCAGAGATGGCTATTCATTGACTCGATATCGAACCCTTTCTGGAGAAGAAACACTTGCCCTTCAGCGTGGTGCGCTGATTCCCACCCTTCCTTCCGCCAATACTGCCCTCAATACGCCGATCCATCTATTTTCAAGCCAGCTACAGATCCTCGATACAGAGGTTGGCTTAGTTGACAACTCGTATGCTGCCGCTTGGAACTTGGGCAAAGCAAATGCCCTCGCTGACGAGAAGTTCCTGAGCGCATTCGTCCGGCTTCGAACCACTATTTATAAACGAGCATTGCTGGCTGCGAAGGCAGAAGTCACTGGAAGCCAAGCCGAGGCGCCAGCAGTATTGGAACGCTTAATATCTGCAACAGACTCGTTGATGAAACTGGCCGAAGTCAAGAAGGATAACAAGCTGAAATGGTTCAGCAGCGTTTCGCCTGAAAGGGACGATAGCTTAAGCATCTGGGGTGAAAAGATGAGAGCCAAGTTTACTAATGCTGTGATAACAGAGACAAACAAGCTGGGCCAGTCTATGTCAGCTGGGCTTTATGATGAGCAGAATAATCCCTCATCCTCGGACTGGGCTACCGTTGTCGCGTGGGTCTATGATGCGTTGTTCTTAGCCAATATACCTTGGTATCACTTATTTATGGAACCATCAAGTCTGCCACCGAACTCGATTCGATTCTTCTACGTTGACCCAACTTGGCTGAACGCCTATCTAGACGGTGCACTGAGCATTGGCAACCACGTGGAAGGCGACCAAGACTCGGTCAGAGCGGCCATCAAGGCTCTACTTCAAAAGCCCTTCACAACGGAGAATACGGAATCAGGACATAAACCCCAGGTTCCAATCTCAGGCCTTCTCCTTCGATCGCCACTTGTCGCAGACTTCCAAGATCTGGGGATACAGGCCCCCCGAGGACCAGATGACTCTCGGGCCCCAATATTGAGACGAGTCAAATTGGCTCCTGATATCTTGTTGGTATTGTTCGACCGGGCATTGACCAATGCTGAGTTCCCGCAGGGGATTGAGATATGTCAGCCTCCTCATGAACAGTGTTTTTTGGCCTACAACGGAAAAGTCGAGAACGGCAAGATCGAGATGGCTTACAGGAACATCACCACTAATTCCACCAGTTCCGACAATGTGCCCATGGCGCCGATTGCGGAACGTGTTTCCAGGCCATCGGAGACGATTCTGAGCAGTCAATACGGCATCATCCTGGCGGAAAATCTTGCTAAGGATGTCTACGACTTCCTCACACATCGTGAAAATACCACGTTCTCGGAAACGGCACCCTCGTCTGCGCTCCTTGCTCTTCATCTGTCCTATATGTTAGTGAAATTGAGTCTGACACTCCCAGCCACAGACCCAGCCTCTTCTGTGGGCGACTTCAAAGTGACTATGCTTGAAGTTCAAGATCTGCATGGCTTGGGGTCACAATATCAGAAGCGAGAAAAGGCCTTGAGAGACAATATAACGAAGCTTCTCCGCAATGTCAAACCAAGGCCATACGACGATACTCAAGAGTTAATCTATTCAAGTCCCCGACCTCCTTATTGGTCAATGATCTCGAGAACGGCACCTGACGATAAGGAAGAATTAGGCCCAGATAGTGGCACTCAAACACCTGCATCATCTTTGCCCTCTGAGTCTCAGTATGTCCTACAAGTTTACGCTTTAGGCTACAAACCCTTCAATGACTCGTCCGGGGCTCAGACAAGGGTTCCGCATGACGCCAAAGGACCATTGAACCTCGTCTTTGGCATACAGAGGCGGCAACAAGCTGCAGGCCCGCCATATACACTCCGGAGGATGGCGATTCACATCCCATCTGGAATTAACGGCTCTACCAATGGTTTCTTCCAGGGCTACACAGGACCAGGGGCATACATGGCAAGCAACATCCGGTACATTCCAGGGATAAGCTCTCCGCCCGCCGCAAACAACGATGCGACCGAAGTGATTGTGAACCTGACACCACGAAGCAAGGCAAACATCGCCAAATCTCCAAAAAGTTGCTTGACCACGATGAACAACGAGATGACGTTTATTTTGCGGCGAGTTTCTTTGAACATTTCGCCTCAGACCTTGAATGCCGATTTCGCTATTAAGATGAACGAGTACTATGGAGACAGCCCAATCCCGATCACGTCTACAGCGCAGTTGAAGCTTGTGGATACGAAAGACTTATAGCGATCATATTGTATTATAGCCAGCCTGGAATTATGAATCTATTACTTGTTTACCTCTTTAAAGACCACATTTGGGCTCGTTGTAGGTTCATATTGCCCAGTATCCGCCCTTCGACTCTTCATCTCCTGTTCATTCAAGGCTGTCGCTGCGTCACCGTTCAATGGAGATGGTTCCGTTCCGTTAGTAAGGTACTCTGCCCACTTCTTTCCTGCATCTAAATCGAGCATGTAGTTAAATTCTGAGCTCAGGTCACCTTCGAGTTTATCCTTGGAGGTGTACTTTGTTGGGAGTTTGAACAACCATAAATCTCCGTGAGGACCACCAGGTCCTGGTTTGCCGGCCGCCCCAGGAGTCCCCGGTGTGCCTACCTTCGATTGAACACCGAACCTCGCTTTGAGCTTGTCGTCACCGGCCGATTCTTTTGGCAGATTGACGGTGAAATGTCCACCACTGCCTCCGTAACCTCCTGCACCCTGCTTTCCTGCGGTGCCGCCTTTGGCTCCGAGGAAGCCTTTGGAAATCAGCTCTCGATATTGAGAATCACTCAGTATGTTCATCATGTAAGGGCCCCATGGGCCTTCATATTTCAACTTTTGGCTGATTTTATCAGTAAGCCGACCCTCAGGCTCCCCGGCCGCGTCGACACCCTTCCCACCACCGCCGCCGCCTCCATCGCCACCCTCGCCACCCTGCTGCCCCTTCCCACCCGTACAGTCGGCTATGAAGAATACATTGTCCTCTGTGAGCGCGCGCGTGTCGTATGTGTCCGCCTCGATGGTCAGGCTCCCTGCATCCGCACCCTGTGAGCCGGTCGCGCCATCGGCCCCGACACCTCCCTCGGTGGCGCTGACGACTACTTCATCGGACGTCTCGAGTGGGAAACTGGCTGCTGTCCCGCGCTTCCCCTCCCCTGGTTTCGGAAGTAAGTGTTCTTCCGCGTCTGCGCCAGGCAGGCGCACTATGACCGTCTTCTGGTTGGGGTCCGCGGGATGAGGCACGAATCTTGCCGTTTTGCACTTTATATGCAGCGAGGTGTTTGGCTTGTATGTGTACTGTGCTCCGGCGACGAAGACAAACTCATCCCTGCCCTGAATGCGGAACTCTTGCCGCTTGGGGTCAGTGGGCGACGGTTTCCAGTGATCTTCTTGGGCGTCGTAAGGCATAGTCCCTTCAGGAAGGTCAGGAACAATTGACCCCGCCGGCTGTAGGTAGCATGATCGGATATTAATATGAATAGTGGTAATATCGTCGTCCTGGGCGGGTGATGGCGGTGGTGGGTTGTCTGGCATCTTGCCTATTTTCGGGATTGAGATAGAGACGTGATACGCTTTCGCAAGTACAATAGTTGGCTTGAGTTGAGAGAAATCCAGTATCTCATACCATCGATGGTGCAATATCAGACAAGCAGTGTCAGAGTTTTATATAAATCATCCGGAGCAGACACCTGGATTGACAAATTAGATCTCTAGAAATACTTTGCCTACTGTACATACCCTGATGCCAGGTAACGATCTAGATCTTGACCACCCCAGCTACCGTCTCCCCTCTCTTCTCGGCCATCTCAACCTCGGTTGAATGGGCGACCTTTGTTGGACAGAATGAGCTAGGCCATGATAGCACCTCCATGCCATCCCCACCCTTTTGCATGAGCTGAAGTGAACAGCATGCGGTATTTACTAACTGTATGTCGTGTTTAGCTGTCATTCGCTCTCGATTACGGAATGTGCCGTTCTGATGAAAAGATTGAATCCAAGAAGGGCTATTCCTATATGCTGCTGTCCGAATAAAAACAAAGCTTTTGCTTTCGCTTCTATAATGCGCTGCCCGTGGTATTGCAGTGCCTTGGTCACCCCACTCCATCACCACAAACAGTTGAAGAGAGGGAGATTCGATGAACAGGTAAGCAGGACAGTTGATATAGGGACGCCCACTAGCTACTTGTATCTTGAGTGGCCTGCTAGTCCAGGAAAGCCTTTCACTTTACACAGTGACCGGAACGTCCATACCCTGAAGCGGTACATGCGTTTCACCGTAGATTGGACTACGAGGGAGATTGCCTCCTTGATCATCAATTGGTAGGGAACCAAGCGGACAGTTGAAGCTCTTGTCACAATGAGCTACGAATGGGTCGTTCACTCATTCCACATCAACGTGGGAGCCGGAGACTCTGCCATCCACATTCGCGCGAAAGCAAGCTTCGCCCAACCAAATGCAGCGCCCACATACGAATATGACCGAGTAGTTCTGATAGACGGCGGCGATGGCAACGATGCTGGCTGCAAGCGTATACAGGACCTCCTTTCGGGGCTTCCATCGTTATACACAAACAAGCCTGTGGCCCTGATGCTCCCGCTCGACGCCATCGTGTTTACACATTGGGACACAGATCACTGGAAGGGCATCCATGATCTTATGAAGGAAAACCAGAGGAAATATGGAAATATCCCCTTTCTCAAGCCCAAGGATAAAGGCCTGACCACAATATACGCTCCGGACGACAACTTCCCAAATAAATGCGAGTTCAAAGTAGAAACCGGAACTACTCCCACGATTACTCTGGGCAATTCCACAAAATGTGCCAAGTTCTACCATGGGAGGACTCTAATTGGGGCCGACTTTTTCGAGGATTTCGTACCCGGCAAGAAGAAACTGCCCGATGGAGGAGCCAAAGAATTATACTCAACCAAGGGAAATGGGTATAAGAAACCAGCCATGTTCTGCGTGGCGTGCAATAACCTCACGGTGTCGGATCTTCAACCAACCCTCATAGACTCGCCCATCACCATCACCAATATGCGGTCGATCGCAAATATCATCGTCTGGCCGGACGGGAAGGTGTCACATTACTTCGCAGGGGACCTGAACTATCAGAACGAGTCACGGATTGTGGATTGGATCGGAAAGGATGTGAAGATTCCAAACGTCAAACTCAGTCACCACGGCGCAAAGTCCTCTACGCCCCTCAAGATGTTGGCCCAGTATCGGCCAACCAATGTGATCATCTCATCAGGCGACAAGCATGGCCATCCGAGTCCTGAGACTATCCTGTACCTCATTGGGTACTTTGATAGTCTCGCTAACAGCAAACCCTCGACAGATGTCTCAAGCTCTCTTTGGCCTACACAGTATCCTCACTGGATGAGGATCGACGACAAAAGTAACTTCGAAATATTCCATCGCTTCTCAACACAGCCGTTCTTCCAGATTCCACCAGGTCAAACTGGCAAAGCAGCCAAGATCTTCGCGTACCAGGAGCAGGTTGTCAACTATTTCAATTCCCGAAACAATCTATGGCAAAAGCTACAGCTTTGGTGTAAGGCCAATACAAAGAATAATACGGTCTCGCGACCAAAGGCGTTCAACTTCATCGCCTTGGAGCTCTCGACGCGCTTGAGCCATATTTGCAGGATCAGAGCCAACACGGCGCCTGGTTCCTCGGCCAGCAGTACTGGCGCTACGAATAGCCAAGGGGACCAGGTCTGGTTCATCGGTGTTCTACAAGTCGATCCGGCATCGCAGTATTTCAATGATAATAACAAAGTCTACTATCTCAAACAATCCGAAAAACTCAAGATTGACGCAATTCCACAAAAAGACAGAGGCACAACTAACAAGCGCAAAACCGGCGACGAACCCATCGCCGAGCGGACTCGATCAAAACAAATCCCAAATCAAGCGGCGAATAATGACATAAATCGAAAGATTTTGGTCGTACTCAAACGTTCACACATCTCTCCAGGTTCATTGTCCACGCTAGTCAGTGCTGCTGGGGGTAACGACGAGGATGAAGAAGAAATCCTCTTTGAGGACCCGAAGATAGATCCGAGTCAGATATCCAACAAGATAGTTTGGGCTCTGTGCTGCAGTGACTTCCTCGAAAGTAACCCGCTTTATATCCCGCCATCTTTGACTCCACTGCCAGTCGGGCACGCCTGGGATTCATTCGTGGCAACACTCCCTCATGGCATTATTGGGTTTGACACAACCGGTCCTCTAAGCACGCAGAAGCCCTTTATCCTTCCGGTTCATACCACTGGCGATGCATGGCTCTCTTGGATGCGGCTATGGGCGGGCGTCAAGTTGATAGTTGGCGTTTTTGATGAGGATCCCATCAAGAATGCTGGCACGGCCAAGGGTATTCCATGCAGTTTACAATTGTCTCTGTTAAACGGGGTGACATTCTCGACTCTGGACTTAAGTGAGGCAGTAGGACTTGACCCTGAAACCAAGATCGTCTCAAGACTCGGTACGTTCCCAGGCACCGGGATGATTGGTTTCGGACTGTCACCTGACTCAACACCATGGGAAGACACTGGCTCCAACATCATGAAGACTCTAGGTGATTACCTGGGATGGCACTCAACTCTTGACAAATCTCCTCAGTCACCCCTGGCAAGCCTGATTTTGAGATCCACTTGGCACCTCAAGCAGACACAGAAGGTTGTACAACGAGGGTCTGCTATATGGCATACTCCATATCTAGGAGATCTGACGACCATCAGATTGGAGTTTGAATTGGGTAACGTCGGAGATGACTTTGTACAATCCTTCAACGAGATTCTTGGTAAAATTGGCAAATCCGTTTCCCTCGACGATTTGGGCATGACATTTAAGTGGTACAGTTCAAGAGCGACGACTCAAGGAGACGACAAAAGCACTGAATTTGTTGTTCAGGGGTTCGCAAGAATCTGGCTTCACTCCAAGCTCAGTCTCTCGCCTGACGTCGACGCCTTTGAGATTGAGATCGATGTTCTTCGAGATGACAGCGATCCAGTAATAACACTTCGTAGCGGACCAAAACTCTTGACGATTGAGAAGATGTTTACCGAGCTAAAAGACGTCATTGGACTTCCTGAAACGTCAGATATCCGTGACACTATACCAGGCAATTTCTTCCCCAACATCGCGTTTCGACGGGCCGTGTTGCCATACGACGGGACCGCCACGTCATTCACCCCCAAGAGCATGGCGCTGGAGTTCGAGGCCAGCTTCCATGCCAAAGGTCACGACGACTCCCCTGTGTCCGCAAACATATGTATAGCATACCAACCTGGCTCTCCTAATCAGCTGCGCTTTCGAGCTAGTCTGTGGACGCCGAACCTTGCCCCTCTGGTTGAAGGGTTGCCGTATCAGCTTCTTCCTGCCTATGAGGTCTGCGACGACTATGGACCGCAACCCAAGGCTGCTTCGTCCATCTCCCTTCTGAAACTCTTACCGGGATTCGAAGTAGCACAACCTCCAGCTGGCATCCCAACAAATGTGACTGCTCTTGGATTTGGTTATGAGGACAAGACTGTTACTATCTGGGGAACGCTGGAGGATTGTACTCTTCCAGGTGACCGGCTACCAGCCATCTCGCTGGGCCAAATGTCAATCAATGGCACATACGGCCCTCAAGGTAAGAGTCTAAGTCTGCAACTGGCAGTTCAGATCTCTCCTCCGGACAATCTCATAGACTTGGACTCCACGCTGGGACCGAGTCTTCTGACTGGCATCTTCTCTTACGATTCTACCAATGGCTGGGATATAGAAGCCGACGTCGCGGACCTCAGTCTCGCTCATATCTGGCAGTTCTTCGACTCATCCCAGCAAACGGCTCTAGTCAAAGTATTGGGTTCCATCATAGTGCGCAATTTGTCTATCAGGTATAAGATGCAAAAGAGCGCCTCGGCTGCCGTCGCGCAGCAAGCCACAGAGCTTGAAATCAAGGGAGACGTCGAGATTGGTCTGGGGGACGATGAATCACGGCCTCCTCACTTGCTATTCAAGTATAATTACCCCTTGGACGGCCAGTGGAAAATGGGACTCAGTTTCGAGGAGACTTTTAGCCAAGACATCACCATCGAAAGCCTTCTGGGTACTTTGAGTCCTGATGATGTGTTATTGAAGAGCATAATTGAGCATGTCGGCAGCCTTGTTCTCGTGAGAAAGGGCACCTCATCCGGACTGGCCGTTCAAGTCAGTCCAGAAGTGCAGGGTCCCAAGAAGACCATGAATCTCCGGGCCGAATTGCACATCGACCGGTTCGTTTTTACATACTGCCAATATACTTCTACGGAAGAAACTGGTGTGTTGAAGCGCTTTCTGTTGATCTCACTCAACCAGTTTGAGATACCCATGCCGAACATACCCATGCTTAAGCAGTTCAAGAGCCCTTTCGACAGCCTGTACGTTCTGTGGACGGATAGTGATATAAAGCAGAGTGATATCGCAGCCTTGAAACCATCATTCGCCACGGCGATGGCAACTTACAGCACCTTGGGTGGGGAAGACGAGGAAGTGTTTAAGGCAGGTTTCCACACAGGCATCATGTCGAATGGAAAGGTCCTTCTGAATCACGCCTTTGGGCAGCAGACTAGCGACAAGACCGTATCGAATGGCCAAGACAATGCCTGGTTCAATCCTGCAGTGTTGCCCACTGGGAGGAAGGTCGACACAACTTCAGATACATCGACTGTGAAATTCAAGAAGCGGCTCGGCCCCTTGACCATTTCGAACATTGGGCTGAAGTTCGAAAGTGGAAACATAGTCGTCGTGCTTGACGCAACACTCAAGGTCGGACCCGTTGAGATGAAGATCATGGATTTTGGACTCGGGCTCAAGCTTTCTGATCTTTCCAAAGACACGTTCACCTTTGTCCCCTCACTCTCCGGGTTGGGATTGGCAGTCGACTCTCCCCCGCTCGATCTCGCTGGCGCATTGATCAAGCACGGGGACTTTTACATGGGTGGGGTGCTGGCGGCGTTCAAGCCATATATCTTCCAAGCAGCTGGAGCATATGGGACCATCAAGAAGAAGAACGGCGAAGAAATGAAGACAGCCTTTGTTATCTTAGCTTTGGGTGGGCCATTGCTGAGCATCAATGGGATCGAGATATCCGACGTGACTGCGGGTTTCGGATACAACTCCGACATCAGATTCCCAGATCCTTCTTCAGTATCTCGCTTTCCGCTCATCTCAATGGGCCAAACACCAGCGCCACTTGATCCTCTCAAGACATTCACTGAACTTGCAGACACGACATGGATCACAGCCGTTCCAGATTCGTTCTGGGTGGGCGCTGGGCTCAAAGGATCTGCATTCAGTATGCTCGATGCGAAGATCGCAGCCATTTTCAAAATCCAAGACGGGGTTCTCTCGCATATTGGAGTCTTTGCCGACTGTAAAGCGAAGATGCCTCAGGGCGCTGGCAAGAAGGTCTTCGCTTCCATCGAGCTTGGTATCACCGCGGGATTCGACATGATCAATGGATCTATGCTGGTCTCTGGATCTCTTTCACCAAGTTCATATGTGATCGACTCCAAGTGTAGTCTCACTGGAGGATTCGCCGCAGCCACTTGGTTTGATCCCTCACCTTATGCTGGGGACTGGGTGTTCGCCTTGGGAGGATATCATCCCAAGTACACACCGCCAACTTATTATCCTCAGCAGATCCCACAGATCGGTATCACGTGGCAAGTTACGGATGAAATATTCGTCAAGGCCAGTGCATATTTTGCCATCACGCCGAAAGCGTGTATGGGGGGAGCTTCAATGCTCGCAACATGTGATGTCTATGGGCTTCATGCATCGTTCTCGGCCCTGGTCGACTTCCTCATGAACTTCGATCCTTTCCATTATGTCCTGGAGATTTCGATCGACATCAGCGTCTCGTGGAGCGAATATATCCTGTTCGTCTGGGTGGGTTTCGGATTCGATATCACGGCCAGCTTGTACATGTGCGGGCCTCCAGTGTACGGCAGCTTCAACATCAAGGTCCCCATCAAGAACGTGACTGTGACATTCGGCGACAGTAATGGACGGAATGCCCCTGGCGCGGTCGATCTCGAAACTTTCCGCGGTATGCTTCAGCAAAATGGGCAGGGCAAAAAGGAGGAATTAAAGATATCGTGTGCATCAGGGTTAACCTCAAAGGATGACATCTCGGGCGTCTGGACTACGAGAGCCGGGACCTTTGCATTTGACGTGCGATCAAACATGGCAACCACACAGGCTTACTTGAATGGTACCGCTGTCGGAGCTGCAAACAAAGTCTATGCAAAACCCATGCAGTTGACAGAGAGCAGTAATGGATTGAGCGCCGATCTCAAAATTACCATCACAGGCATAAGCAGTGATGATCAATATCGACCAGATGTAATATCTGGAAACCTTCCTGCGGCATTGTGGTCACCGTGTAAGTGAGGAAAATGCTTCTGTCAAGTATTTGCTAATCAATCGTACCGTACCACAGACGATTCGACCAAAGATCCCAGTGTTTTGAAGACAGATAATTCCGCTCTCCTCGACAGCTCAGCATCGACAATCTCATCTATATATGGGCTGAGTGTCCGTACGCCAAAACCTCAGCTCTCAAAAGATGAGATTAGGCCTTTCAAGATAAGCAACGTGATCTTCCCCATTGCACTCGCCAACGGAGCTACATCTGCGCCAGTTCCTTCTTGCCCAGTTGAAGATGGATCGTGGGAGGGAAAAGAAGCGACTGGAGAAACGATTGCACAAAAAAGGGAGAATATTCGAGGCATTTGGAAAGAAGCAAATACGAGGCGCAAAGGATTTGCGGACGCGTGGATTGAAGCCACGGGTTGGACAGAGTTCACGGCGGTAACGCAGACCCCGGACCAATTAATTAAAGAGTTTGATAAGTTTGTAAGGGGGACGCCGCTTATCAGTTGCGGGTAGACAGATGGTTGATAGATTGGACATCAATGATGATACCTGAGATGAATGGAACTGTGCTTTGTTGGGGAGGTCTAGGTCGCAGATTGCCATCTATATGATGCGATTTTTTTTCAATTACACTGTGCATATCTATGGTATTATGCTTTAATTAGAGGGCTCTTCGATGTTTAGTCGAAGCCAATTTATTGTCAGTTGCGACTACAACAATTTGGTGAGAAGTTGGTCATCGTACCTTAAGCTTCGTGCGCTTGATGCACATACACTCAAGCCTATGACCACCAGTGCCACTGGGGGAAAACATAAAGTACATTCAGAGAGTATCAATGGAACATGGGGAAACAATTTGATGCAGCGACGGTGATCCTTGCGAAGAAAGCTAAGGCTAGATAAGAACAATTATTTCTATAGAGATTTATTCATTATAGACATGAAGTTAAAATATCCATCGTGAGGTGTTGTTGCACTCCGCACAATTGTATGCCCGCTAAGTGAGATCCCGGCATCCAATGAATGCCTCTAAAATTTCACCACCACCAAATTCCTCAAACCAACATCACCACTCCTCCTCAGCATGTCCGCAACACCATGGATATGCCGAACCTGCACAAGAGCGTTAACACGCTCTCACATGCGCCAATTCGTGCGCTTCGCAACCAATGGTACAAGCCCCTCCCAATCTCCCTCTTCCCCCACTAACCATGGCAGATGCCTCACCACTGCTTGCACCCGCCCTCCTCCAGCGCGCTCAATCCCTCACAACCGAGCACGACGACCTCCAGAAAACCCTCAACAACTTCTTCGATTCTACCATAGCCAAACGTGTCGGCGAATTATCCCGTGTAGCCGAAGCGCTGAAAGCATGGCAGACCTCTCAAGCCTCTGTCGCTGAATTAACCTCCATGCTCGACGACCCCGACCAAGACGCCGATCTCGCTGCCATTGCCCGCGATGAACTCTCCTTCGAAACAGGAAAACTCGAATCCCTCGCCCGCAGACTCTCAGCAAGCTTAACGCCCCGCCACCCCTTCGCCGATTTCCCATGCATGCTGGAATTCCGCCCTGGGCCAGGTGGTCTTGAAGGACGGTATTTCATGGATACATTGTTCAAGATGTACAAAGCGCTGTGCATGCGCCGCGGTTACCGCCACACAGTAGTAAAGTACGAATTCGCCGATACCGCAGGAGACTCCTCCTCATCCGCCGGCGAGAACCCCCTCCAAGAAGCCATTCTCGAAGTCCACGACCAAGGCGCCTTCGACATCTTCCGCAGCGAAGCAGGCATGCACCGCGTCCAACGCATTCCCAGCACCGAGACCAAAGGCCGCGTGCACACCAGCGCCGTCGCAGTCTGGGTACTCCCCTCGTTCCCCGAGAACGGCGCTGCGAATATCGACTTTGACGATCCAGAGAGCGATTTCTACGTTAACCCACAAGAGGTCAAGATTGAGACGATGCGGGCGAGAGGTGCGGGAGGACAGCACGTCAACAAGACCGAGTCTGCTATTCGGATGACGCATTTGCCTACTGGTACTACAGTGTCGATGCAGGATCATCGGTCACAGCAGCGTAATCGTGAAGAGGCGTGGAAATTGCTTCGTTCGCGAATTGCTGATCAGCGACGAGAAGCTCGTGAAGAAGAAGCATCAAATCTGAGAAACAGCGTTCTGTCAAAGACGCAGATCACACGGGGTGATAAGATCCGAACATACAACTACAACCAGGACCGATGTACCGACCATCGTGCAGGTGTTGACGTGCACGATCTACCGAATGTTCTCGAGGGTGGTGAAAAGCTAGACCGAATCATGGACGGCGCAAGAGACTGGCTTGTGAACAAGGACATTGAACTCCTCATGGCCGAAGAAGAAGCTAAAGAGAAGATGAATGGCAAGAAATAGAGAGGTACAACACTGTAGCATAGACATTGTATTATCATGTACAGAAACCCGCCGTAAGCGACCCAAAACTGTGGAATAGATGCGATATCCGACGCTTCATATCTTCGTGCCATTATACGTATCAAGAACCGAACCAAACTCCAGCATGCATCCGATGAGGATACCGCACTCCAAGATAACTCCATGCATCAAAGTCCGTTTCACATTAATCCTCCCAGGACAACCTTTCCGATACTAGCCACCTCCGTCTTAACATGACTTCGACTCTGCTCCTCGAAATCCCGTACTATGCCTTGCACGATTATCTTGCGCACGCGCGAATCCGCTTTCGTGAAGAGTTCGGCGGCAGGTGCAGAACACTCTCTAGGTGAAGGTACCAACGCCAGAAACCTCGTGTAGCAATCGATCAACACATCGCATAGCGTCGCGAACGTCTCGAAGTAATCGGGATCAAACGGTAACGAAGGCGTGAGTAGAAAGGTATACTCTTCTCCGGGGAGGAGATCTGTTTCAGCAGCTGCAAAGTTCATGACTGATGGTGCAGGGCCACCGGCTGCAGGGAGAGAAGCCATTTCGTCGACCATTGGGTGCATGTCAGCTGCTGATGTTGAGCGACGAGATTTACCGCCTGGACGACGGAACATGCTTGGCAGACGTGCGCGGGTGAGTGATGCAGCGGTTGATGATTCGCCGTGGAGTTGTTGGAAGGAGTCGAATTCGGAGAGGAGGGAGTTTAGACTTCGGAGGAATTCGATCGATGTGGAGGAGTACAGGTCGATGATTGTCGGGAGGGAGAGGCCGAGGAGGAGATGGTTCGTCGCTTTGCGACCGAGCTTTCGGGCGTCGAGGGAGGGCATGCGAGTGAGGTCCGTCTTTTCAAAGAGATATGTCTTGAACCAATAAATCCGTCCTTCATGTCTATGTCACCGTTAGCTCCCCACCCAAACCGCTCTGCTCAATGTCCAAACATACGCTTTCCGCAGATACTCCAACGTCGCGATGCGCTTATTCGCAAGCTCCGTAACATGGTGATGCATTATACCAGCCTCATTCTGCTGCCACATTCCCGACGTCCCAACCGCCCCATTCGGCATTATCCCAATCGGCGTATTGGGCACAATCCCCCCATAAAGGGTCGTCGACCCCGTCGCACTCCGACTCAACATCTGCACATCCACCGGCGCCGCCGCACTTTCCACACCGTCTGGTCTCGGCGCTACCTTTGCAGCAGCAGAGAGAGCGTAATCCGGCAGCGCAGGAGGCGCCGTAGCATCCGTGACAAAAGCGTTAGGCCCGTTGCCAAACGAACTCCCACGTCTGCTTGACAGCGACGCCTTTCGCGAGAACGACGCTTTGCGGTCTTTGGGGATGATGGTTGTGTTTAGAGGATCAACGGCGTGGCCGTCGCGCGTGGTAGGACGAGAAGCGGCGTTGGAGGAGAAGATGGATGTTGAGAAGATGGGCGTGCCCGTGTTGTTTGGTGTTTTGGGAGGCATGTTCTGTGAGGATCTGGCCCTGGGGGGGCCTAAGGTACGGTATGGTTGCGCTTGTGTGGTTGTTCTCTAGCCGTGCGTTAAAGGAGAGCGAGGGGTGTGTGGTGGTCGGCAGTCGAAGGAGCCAACAGCTGGCGTTTTCGCCCAGAGCCGCACGCGGATTGCAGCGTCGCAGTGAATCCACGCGGGGGGACGTTTGAGAGATTAGGTGTCTCGTTCGTTTCGCTTGAACGATACGCCTACAGGCGCTCAGCAGCGCTTCTTTCGCTTCGATTGTTCGATTACCTCTCTCGTGAATCTCAATATCGGATCGTCGTGCTCATCAGTTCCTGTCAAGCAAAAAATGGTGGTGAGAGGGTGTATCGCTGGAAGTTGAACCCCTGGTGCCGAATGTGGATTGGGGGAATTGCTTTTGGAAGGGAAGGAAAATAAAAGATCCAGGGCCTTGCGCGCGCATGGGTAAGGTAAGGCGAGGTGAGGTAAGGGTTCAGATTGAAGATCCGCTAAAACACCTCCAGCGAAGACCGGAATAAACCACCATTCTTGGCAAGACGCGCATAGAGGATCGGGTTCGTGATTTTAATTGAGAGGAATAAGGGCCGATTGAAGATGATCATTTGTTTGCTCCGTAGTTTTTTATAGGTTTAAATGTGTTGCAGCGAGATTGGGGACGTTGTTGAAGCTGGCCGATGGCTACCTATGCGCGTAACGACATTCCGTGTCAGTGTACGGGGCAGACAGTGGGGGATACTTGGGCGGATGTATAATACAGTGAGTGATATGCTTAGCAGGCAGTTTCATCAAGCTCCTTACTGTTTTTATCGATTTTGAGAGCAAGCCAATTAATCACAGGATCGATACAAGTTCTAAACCATCTTGCCAAGCAGTGCGTTACCCTGTAGTCGTGAGATCGTACTCATGGCGGCTGGGGGCTGCACGCTTTCGTGAATAATGGTCCTCATTTTCCTCAGTATCAACGCCACGAAACATAAAAGAAATTTGTAACTTTAGAAATAAGATTTCTGGTGCCAAAAAAAATGTCTTGCATCAGTCTTCGCACAATACCTAAGTTTCAAGGCCTCGGTTTGAACTCAGCCCAGCGCGCGCTAACACCGTGACGTGTTTGTGAAACTCCAAGACCCCTCATTGTCTCACTTACTCACCTCACAGCCCACCATCGCAACCATCTTCAACAAGAGCAACAACGCATGCATATCAAATAATCATCAAAAAATGACAACAATTCACATCTTACGCCATGGTCAATCTCTACACAAGTAACTCACCCCATCCCATCTCTCACCTCGCTGACAACACAGCGTCGAGAGAGGCTATCCCCACCGGGACCCTCCCCTAACAGACCTAGGCACCAATCAAGCCCGCAACGTCCAACAAACCATGAAAATCCAACCAGATCTGATAATCGTATCGCCAATGACGCGAACCATACAAACAATGTACATCGTCTTCCGCTATCTCCTCCACAGCACCAAAACCCCTGTCCAAGTATGGCCCGACCTGCGCGAAGCGCACGACGCAACCTGCAACAAAGGAATCTCACGGAAAGAATTAGCAGACAAGTTTCCAAACCTTGACTTTTCAGCTTGTCCCGAGAAGTGGGACTTTCCGCCGCATACCCCGGATGATGCGACGGTACGAGCCGAGAGAGTTCGGCGGCGGTTGAGAGAGGTTGCTAGGACTGGGGGCTATAAGAATATCATGCTCGTCACGCATCGAGGCATTGCTGCGTTTCTGGTGCAGGGCGATAGATTCAGCGTTTGTGGTAAGAGTGCTAGTGCAGATTGAGATCCTGGCTGATGATGCAGAACACCGGCCATATCGCTTCGCCACGAGTGAAGAAGTCGACAGCGCAAGGCACGGAGTTAACGTAGATACAGGGCTTGAGCAGGATTTTGGTCCGACAGTGTTGATACCAGCTGAGAAGCCGAAAACTCGCCAAACCTGACGGGTCATTGCTATCAATAGATGCAAACACCTTGTCTGAAAGCAGGCTTGGGCGATCATGAGGGTTGAGAATACAACCTTGGACTACAGTGCTGACCTCGTCTCACTAAGCAGAAATAATGATCAACTGGAATTATTGCTAGAAGAGTCCAGTGGTGGCCACGTCAACATAAGCGGAATACCACCCATCCTTTCGCAATCACCGAGCCCACTTTCAATCCCATCACTTCTCACAATTTGGGGTCCATGACAAGTCCAAGTAAGCCGGAACAAACCCATAAAATCTCCCAACGTTTTGAACTCAAATCTAATTGGATGAACAAGTACCAGCGCCGGAGCTATCCAGCAAACTATCGATAGTTTAACTAAAATAAAGAAGCGCTACAGCCAAGCCTCACGAGTATATTTACAAACACCAACCCTCATCTTTGCATCAGTGGCGGTGTAAGCCAATGGGATAGGTGCATCCTGCAACTCCACGCTTATAGCTATTCACGTTATCCTCGTAAGCCAAGCCACTGCAGGGCTGACCAGTAAAAACATCCATCTCCGCTGATTGCTTCCAACGTGCTGTGGAGATGGGATGAGAAAATGTCAGCACTAGTAGGGCTGAGCTCGGCATCACGGCAGTTTATATAATCTCCCAATCCCAAATAATAATAAAAAGTATTCAGTGATAACTTTTTCTTTCTTTTCTTTCTCAGAGACCTCTGTTTACTGAGAAATCATGGCTTTCGTACGACCGTTGCTGTACGTCGCCCTCGGGCTTCTCATGGTGGTTTCCATCATCGAACTCTCCTTCATCTCAAGCATGGTCGGTTGGCTACACGGCAACGCCAGCGGGACCTTCTCATTCGAGTACCGCGGTACAAGACATAATCTCAAAGGCGAGCCTGCAAACTTGATCGTTGATCAGGGACATACCAGCAACGGCGCAGCAGGAACAGCATTCGTCCTCATCGGCTGTGGAGGAATCCTCGCTTTGATTCTTCGCAACAGACAAAACCCTGGAAAGTTCAGTCGATTCTTTTACAGCACGTGGCTAGTCTTCAACGTCCTCAGTCTACTACTTATCCTCGCGGCTCTTATTTACACCTTTGTTGTTACGAATAATCATAACGGACAACGCATCAACCCTGGTGTTGCAGCGGGTCTTGACGATGATGAGAAATATCCCCTTCAGTCGTGGACACCTCAGAATTGGTTCTCTGCATTCTTGAAACTCGACCTCACCAACTCGAATGAGAGAAACGACATTGAACATCACCTGCGTCTTATGCGAGGCTGGCAGTACAACCTTATCCCCTTCTTCATCATTCACCTTGCCGAGACTGGCCTTGCACTTTGGGATGCGATGCTACGACGAAAAGAACCTGTGCCAGCCTATACGCCACCCAAACATACCGTCTAAGTCAATTTCGTATACGAAAAGGATCCGAATCCTTGCGAGGATGGATCATTATTTTCATTGGGTACATAAAGGAAGAAATATGGCATCTTTCCTCGGCATAAAATGTACAGAGGAAAATATTTAATGATATAATTGATAACATAAATAATTTACTCACCTGCTCCATTCGTGATAGAGACCAGTAACTCAATTATGATTACAAATTCTGTACGGAGTACACGAAGGGCGCGCAAATGAGTCACTAGAGCGCCCAACCAGCGGGGCCTTTCTCAACACCATACATCATAAAAGCCATCTCCAACCTCACGATATTCACATTGCCAAATCATCCACAAACCAGATCACAATGACTTATTCCCTCTTCATCGGCAACAAGCGCTACTCCTCTTGGTCAATGCGACCTTGGGTTCTCCTCAAAGCCCTCGATGTCCCCTTCGACGAGAAACTCAACCTCTTCAAACCCGGTCTTCGTCAACCCGACTTCCTCGCTTTTTCACCAAGCGGAAAAGTCCCTTGTCTTCACGATGGCGAAACATCAATTGTTGTTTGGGACTCGCTAGCTATCTGCGAGTACATCGCTGAGCAATACCCCGCTGCTTGGCCAAAAGACGCAGCAGCACGCGCTTTTGCACGCAGTGCCGCTGCGGAAATGCACTCTGGCTTTGATGCCATTCGCGATGAGTGTTCTATGAACGTTGGGTTGAGGATTGAGCTTGGGACACCGAGTGAAGCGCTCCAGAAGGATATCAACCGCTTCAATGAGCTTTTCAAAGAGGGGTTGGATAAGTTTGGTGGACCGTGGTTGGCGGGCGATAAGTTTACGATCGTGGATGCTATGTATGCTCCTATTGCTTCGAGGGTCAAGACCTATGGTATTGAGCTGGACGGTGAGGCGAAGGAGTATGCTGATCGGTTGTTTGAGCACGAGGCTGTGCAGGCGTGGATTCAGGGCGGGATCAAGGAGACGAGCAGAGAGCCTTTCCACGAGAAGAACTGTGTGAGAGGTCGAAAGGTTCTGAAGGACTTGACAAAGGAGTAATGTATTGATTAGGAATTGGAAGAGTACCCTTGCTGGGATAAGAACTATATAATTAAGAAAACCCGGGCGCTTGAGATATGGTTGACCCAATAAGTGACCCAATATTTAGTTTTCCCCAGAGGAAGTTCCCACGAAGCTGAGATATGCTATCTTGGTAAGAAGGCGAAAGTTCTTCCCCCAAATGATAAATGAACCCGCGAATACAGTGATAACGAATGACAGGAAACAGACTAGGATAAAAGTATCCTGCACACCCATGCTGTCAATCCAAGGTTGAATCCCAAATGTCATAGCACAGCCAATGATGTTCCTGATCAAGATAACAGCCGTGATAGCTTCACCATCAACCTCCTTGTAGCAGTCAACAACGTAGGCCATCGTAAGCGCAGCTGCAACTGTCAATCCAAAGCCAACGAGCCCCATACCGACAACAGGACCGATCCAAGGTAACGAATTAGCCGCACCGACGCCGTAGAGGAGGAGACCGCCTGACATTAGAAATGCCATGGGGATGAAGACCCAGAGACGAAACTCCGGCTCGAGCCAGCCGCGGTTTCGGCGTGTAAGGAACAGGACAAGCTTGTCGTTGAAAGGACCCGCCATCAAGGCTCTGGAGGGAGATTAGCATATATAGGTAGTGCTGTATCGTGAAGGAAGCTTACCCAAAGAGACCTCCAATGAGAGGAGACAGCCAGATCAAACCCAAGGCCTCATTGCTCATGTTATATGGTGACGAGCCCAAGATGGAAGCCGTGGTAGTCCCCAGGACGGTGATCCACGACACACAAGCGCCATACTCGAGACCGCTCTGCATCAGGTGAGTATATCGTTAGTTTGAGGGAGGGATGTCGTAGCTTACCCAAACAATGGCCGGAAACCAAGCTAGTTGTAGAGGTCGATAGACCTGTCTGACAAACTGTCCCCAGGTTCCTGGGAGAACAACCCACGGGTGGTACTGTAGTCGAAATGAGTTTGTCTCCAGAGCCTGGCCAACTCTGTATACACTACCATTGGTCAATGTGGAGTGTAGTTGCTTTTCTCCTTTATCATCGCGCTGGACGGCATCCAAAACAGACTCTTGAGCTACATGATCCAGATCTTGGGGTAGCTCCGAATCTCTAGTAAAGTTACTTTCTTCCAAAGTAAAGAAGATAGCAACAAAGAGCATGCCGCACAAGATAGCACCCCACCAGTATACCCAACGCCAACCGAGAGTTTCGATCATGTATCCAGAGCAAACCGGACCGACTGAAGAGCCTGTTGATAGACCGAAAGCATATATACCCAAGGCAAAACCTCGTTCATGAGCAAAGAAGATATCAGCGATCGAGATGGGAATGAGAGCTTCGTATGGCGCGCGGCCTAGCCCAAAGAGGACGTGAGCGCCGATGAAGTCACCAGAGTTTCTCGCTGTTGCAAGCCAGATATGGCAGCCGATCACCACAGCCAGACTAGAAAGGTATGCGATGCGCCGACCAAACTCTACCAGACATGAGTGCGAGTACTACGACGATTCACGATACTTACTATGGGAAAGAGGCGTGAAAAAAACATTTCCAACACCAAGCATCAGTAGCGTCAAAGCAGTACCAATGTTGAGTTGGTTGATCGATGTCCCAAGCGCATCTTGAATATCAACATAAACAGAACTTTCCCAGTTGCCGAGGGCAGTCATGACAGTGCTGTACATGACGAGTAAGAAGAGGTGATATCTCTTCCGCCAAACGGACCACCGAAGTGGATCGCCTAGACTGTCGGATGGAGTGGGAACAAGGATGATGTCTCCATGTTCGTTGGTGTTGTGGGATGGTTGAGTGACGAGGTACACTGTTCCAGGTACGGCTTCATAGTCAGAGTGGGAAGGGTGGTTCTCCTCCATGATGAGTAGGTAGTTAGAGTGATGTGATGATGAGTCTGATGCTGAAGTCATTGTTCAAGACGACGAGGTGGCTTTATAGACTTGTCGACTCGACTGTCGATAACGAGTTCAGCGAGAATGGTCAACATGCCGATGAAAATGCCGGCCGTTCATGGTGGCAGAAAAACCTGGGGGTCTAATTAAGCCGAAAGAGGTCTTCCGACGGACTAAATCCTAAGGCCAGAAGCGATAACGGCATGATGACCAGCAGATCCATCATCCAGACGAGAAAAAAGCAAGAGAAGTTATCGCGATTTGAGTTTCGAGCGAGACTAAGCTCTATTAGGTCTTCCGACAGACTAAAACTGATCCTTGTCTGACACTGGCCAATGATTCAGCTGGGATTTCGTCTAAAACTTCAATATCCGGGAGTATATCCGTTGGCTGAGGAGCTGAGCTACCTTGGGCTGTATTAGCTCTGACGACAAGCTAATGCAGCTTCGTTTGGTATTGTAATCAATAGATGAGAGAACTTAATGTGCTATAAATTCCGAAACCCGTTATCTCCTTTTCAATGCTGGATAGACTACGCGTTTCTCAGCATTCTTCACCCCTGACCTTTCAACATGACGCTTCTATCAAAGCCAAGCATCTCAGTGGAAGATGTACGAAACACCATCGACACTTACATCAGATCACTTTCAGATGAGCTCTACGCTTTGAACAAGCAGGTAAGACCCTACTCAGCATTCACCGTTCAATACGCCAACACATTCATACAGATCCACGACGAACCAGAAATAGCGTTTCAAGAATTCAAAGCTCAAACTCATATTTCCGATTTTCTCGAAAAGCAAGGTCACACCGTTCAACGAGGGGCTTATAACCTACCTACATCACTCGAGTCTATATATGGGTCCAAAGGCCGATGCGTCAACTTCAACGCGGAATATGATGCCCTTCCTGGTCTTGGGCATGCTTGTGGCCACAACTTAATCGCCACAGCCAGTATTGCTGCTTATCTCGCTCTGACACATGCTTTGAACAAGTATGATGTTAATGGGAGAGCGCAATTACTTGGTACACCGGCTGAGGAGGATGGCGGAGGGAAGATTCTCCTCCTTGATGCTGGGGCTTACGACAAGGCTGATCTATCTTTGATGATGTAAGTTGCGGCTATCTCCATTCTCCTCCTCAACCCTCTGACGACCATTAGTCACCCTTTTGTCGAAGACCAATTTCGCCCAGACGGTACAATCGGATCAGCTGGCCAAAGCAGCATCGCAATCATCGACTTGATTGCCGAATTTCGCGGCACAAGCGCTCACGCTTCCGGAAACCCCTGGGATGGAATTAATGCTCTTGACGCATTGGTAGCTTCGTACAACAACATCTCAATGCTACGACAGCAGATAAAACCAGATGAGCGTATCCACGGATGCATTCTTCAGGCGCCGAAGATCACGAATGCGATACCTGAATATACAAAGGTCAAGTTCTCGATTCGAAGTCCAAAGATGAACTCTTTGAAGAAATTGAGCCAGCGGGTGCGGAAATGTCTTGAGGCAGGAGGGTTGGCTACGGGCTGTGAGGTTCAGATCACGGAGGACTTGGCGTATGCTGATCTCTGGGTGAACGATCCTCTGTGCTCGCTGTTCAAGGACCACATGAAAAGCTTTGGTATATCGTTATCGCAAGGTAGTCAAAGTGAGAGTATAGGTGGGTCGACTGATATGGGCAACATCAGCCAAGCCATCCCTGGGCTACATGGGATTATCGGGATCCCAGCACCAAAGGGCACGTTTCCTCATAACCATGCTTTTGAAGAAGCTGCTGGTACTACTGAAGCCCATTTGAGAATCTTAGGGGCTGCGAAGGGCATGGCTTTGACTGCGTGGTCTGCTATTGTTGACGATAAGGTGTTTATTGAGATTCAGGAAAATTTTGGCAAGATGAGGAGGATGGACGAGAATTCGAGTCTGTGAATAGAACTAGTAGTTTCAAGTGGCACAGAGCGTCACAGTTCACAACGCTTTCTAATAACTATATACACACAAAACGAGTACACTGTCCACACTTAGTAGTGTCCATTTTCTATAGAATCACCTTTTTAAGCAGAGACTCTTCGAACAGGATGTCAGGCCCCAATGAAGAAGTCCTCTCTCCCTCAGCCACTACAGGACTCAGTTCTGTCAAAGCTCCAGCAACAGGCGGATAACGATCCAGAGGTCTTGATCTCCAAGCATGATAAAGGAAATCCACGACAGATCTCACCGCCCTACCACCGGCAAAGTGATTCATGGCCTGAACGTGGAGGACGATGAGGTTTTGACTTTTGGTCGTCGTAATACCGGTGCCAAGAACAGTGATAGCCCAGAGTAGGCTTGTGAAGTCGGATCGCACCCTGGCGAGATGATGAAGTGCTGTTTCGCAAAGATTTATGACTGGAGGTTCTCCGCCCCCTGGAGATAGGGTTTCGAGTTTGGTGATGAGGAGTTCGATAGCCAGTGAGTAGACACTTCTGATGTGGAAACTCTCAGTGTCATATGTGGCACTTGAAAAGTTCTGACCGGCGGCGACAGTTGCCATCTGGCCCAATCCGACTTGGCACTCGTTCAGTCTGCTCCTCAGCTCACGCAGTCTGGCTTGCATATCATTCGGGGCCACGCTAAGCCGATTATGCAAAAGATGAGAGACCTTGAACAATATGTCGAAAAGCTCGATGGGCAGCCATGCAGATAACCCTGCTTTTACGAAGCCCCGAAAGTTGGCGTCTGATTCTAGAACAGGTGATCTTGACCATAGGGCTATAATCTTGGAGAGATCATGGTAATTGCGGAGATAGCTAGGGCGAAAGACACTATTAATTGCAATATGATAAACGAGCGTTTCTAATACCAGAGCTTGATGGGTGTTTTGAGGCGATTGGTCAAGTGCCAGGCATAAAGGTGCTGTAACCGACAGATATGTTAGAGAGTCGGTGGCGGAATTTTCGAATCTCTATACATTGATCAGTTTTAGAAGGAACCACGGAAGCCGTGTGCTCACCTCAAATACATGCAGTAAAAGCACAGTCGCGATATTAGAATCTTGTGTAAGACTCTCCTCGCTCCTCGTACTCAACCGAAGCTGCTTCAAGGCATCGCTGTGTTGCTGGAGAGCATGAATTCGCCAGCTCGGTTGAAGCTGCGAAATAATGATCGCCGAGCACGCGAGCCAGGCATGCAGCATACTGCGGGAATTAGCCAAGGCTTCAAAGCCCTGAGCTAGCATTGAGAACTCTCGGCCTTGATCTAGTCTCGACGTGGCTTGGTCGAGGACCTCGAGGAGTCCTGTTATGGAGCATGAAGGCAAGCCTTGGAAGCATTCGCTGAAGGCTCCTATGTTGTCGATATGTATCGGAGAAGACAGGCGACTTCCATTTCGTAAGATTAATTCGTCGTTGGGAGCTTCTGGTGGGTTGGTCTCATCATTAGAGTCCCGCGGACTCAGACTCCGCTCACCAGCCCGGGAAAGGAGCTTCTGGCTGCGGCGCTCATCATTGCTACGCCAATTACAAGCCACTCTACGGCTCGAACAGCCATCGCAAGTTGGGCGGCGTTCGTCGCATTTCTTGCGTCGATTTCGGCCTGAGAGCAGAGTCAGTGATTTCGCCACCGTGTTGAGACTGTGTGCTTACATGGAATGCAACCGCCTGGCGACCGGCGATGCTTCACGCGCTCTTCTGCATGAACCCAGCCCCCTGAGTAAAGTTCAAATTGCGCAAACATGGGCCAGTTGTTGACGGATCTTGAGAATGTGAAAGGCGAGTAGTAGTTAGATGAGATTACTAGGCCGGGATTGCGGGGTTTACGGTAGGTGATGGGAGCCTATACTACCTTGGGATAGTTCCAAAGTTGTACACATAGAAGAGATCGGCCTTAACTAAGACATCAAAAAATTATACATGTCTGAGGATAGGAGTTATGAAAGTAAGATTATAGGCTCAAAGTCTTTAGTGATCTCGGCTGATTCTGGGATATTGATAACGTTATAATCACATGAGTAGGCACAAGCACCTGTTGCAAATGACAACAGTTCGAACTCGAATAAACCTATTTGAGTCGACGCCAGAGACCCTTGATTGGGTGGTTGGAAAGTATGAGTGACAATTACAACCGGTCCGGGTGGAAAGAATATCGAGAAACAACGGTGTATTGATATCTGTACATCGTTTTCTAGAGCGTTCGCCTTTTCAGTTCCATCTTGAGTCCCGCTGACAGCTCAATCAATGTCGAGTGGCGTCCGGACCGTGAGCATAGTCTGGGAAACGCCAAGTTCCTTTGTCAACTTCTCTAATACGTCAATAGTGTGCATGTTCATTCCTGGCGGAGTCAACCTCTGCCTAGAACAGCTATTAGTTAAGAAGCGCAGGCTTAACTCGAGGGCCAATTAGGGAAGCGATGACTCCATAGCTCTCCTCCCGCTGGATCACAGATGAGAAGACTGGCAGTTGACTCACTGGAAAAACAATCTCAGGCTGGCCAGCCATGGGTGTCTGAAAGGTCGGCCTGAGTCCCCAGCCAGATTCGTCCTCATTACCTCACTCTGGCTTTGGGGAAGAGCGCAGAATGTTGGTATGAGGCGGCGGAACCTCGGCATCATCTGGCAGTGGGTAAAACTCACTCTGATCTGCATTTGTCGCGTCGATCAGGCTCAAGAAACTTGAACGGCGTAATCACAATTGTATTTCGCCTAAAATAGCCTGAATAAAGACTTGAAACTTTTGGCGTTTAGACTGCAGGTTTGAGAGGTGTTGTTGGGTCATGTTGCTGCCAAGTTCATAACGAAATCTGCACAGAGTGTTGGCATAAGATGGACGACTAAACTTAGCCTGGTACTCATTTCTGAATGTAGATCGCTCTTTTGATTGGCCCCAGACGATATAATTGTAGAAGAAGTTCTTGAAGTATTCCATAAAGGCTTCGGAGTCAGGATGGGACTCCATCCATTCTTGATGAAATTTCACATTGCATCACGTTAAGCCCAAAACTTTGTCGACTGTCCGAAGTCTTTGTCGTAGGTCTCTGGCGGCCTATCGCGCTCGATGGGGGAATATATGGCTGAGGTAGATTAAGCTCAAGCGTTTGTCTGAGGTCTTCTTCTGTGTTGTCTAGGCAAAGGTAGTAGGAGACAGGGCGAAGATCGTTGTGGTCCCTTGAGAGAACACCAATGGCATCTAGATCACTAATTCAGACGCAATCATGGTACGTCGGTTGAACCGGGCTTAATCTCTTGTCGTAGTGAATAACAACAATAGTTTCTTTGGCGCTCAAAGCTTTCCTTGAGGGTCGGAGGCGGCAGAACGACTGGCTAGCCGCCGATTGTCGTACACTCCAACCACTTCTCCTATGTCAGCATGATTGCTTTCGTGGAAATGTTTGCAGAGGCTTACTTTCAGTGCCAATTTTAAAGTCGAGCCAATGGTAGGTATCTGCTGCAGCACCTGAGTCATAACTGTTCCCACCAAGGAACACAATAGTGGCGAGGGTCCCAGGGAGCATGAAAGTGGACAAAGTCACAGGCAGGATCTTCAGCATCAGTGAACTGGCCCATGTCTTTCTTTCTCAAGATGACGGCGCCCAGATCCAGAAATCTCCGGGTGGCGAAGGTATGCTGGGATTTGATGCCATGGAATTTACCGTAGGCTAGAGAGGAGGCAAATTTGTGGCGCCAGCAATATCGATGTTCTCCTTGATTCCGACCCCGAGACTATTCAAGGGCTTTTCATGGCTCGGTGTGAAGTAGGCACGGAATGGAACGGCTATGGCTTGATTTGGACCTGTATCGGCTGTTGTTGCGTTTGGATACTCGATGCTTTCATGTGTTGTTAGCAAAGAGGGGAGGGACAGGCCAAAGCAGAGCATAGCAAGAAGAGCAACACTGGTCGAGGGACTCGCGTCTGACACGGTGACTGAACGAGCGACGCAACAAAAGCTGCGTGAGTGTCTGAGAAAAGCTTCCTCACTGGCAAAAGTCCCGTGGCAGTGGCAAAATAGGGACCTCTGTCAAGGCACCAGTTCCAGCTTTGATCGATCGGCCAAGGTAACTCTCTTTGTACCAAGTGATTGCAATCGATCCGCGAGGCCTTTTGGCAATCGGGGTCTAATGGGGTTGACTGTGGCACGATGGGCAAAGACAAAAAAGGACAGGAAATGGCTATCCCAGACATCGTCTGTCTGATGGAAGTGGTGGAAGAGTTCATCCAAGTCTTGCACTAACAAGCCGGTAATGCTTTGGGTCAACAGGATAAACTTCGCTAGAGCGAGTCCAACTGGGAAGTCAATGACCAGGGGAAACTATCCGTAGAAGTTGAGGAAGGGGTCGCCAATAGCACGGATCACCTCTTACGATATTCTTTTTTCCCTGTTTTATGGCTGTGGATGTGAATTGGTTGTCCATCAAGTCCACTAACCTGCCTAGAAAGGTGCCTACCAGTTCGCTATAAATAGAATAAAAAGACCCCCAAGGGAGGGCGGTAATAGATGAAAGTGAGAATGCCATGTCATTGCTACCGCTGTGAGAGCATTGTGAGCGGGAAACATTTGTCAAAGCTGGGCCGTTACTGCAAGGAGGTTCAATTGAAATCAGCAATATCCAGACGAGTCCAACGAGTATCCAAAGCAGGAGCCATAAGCATAAAAGAGATAGCCAAGTGGATTTTGATGATGTTGACAGCCGCTGAGTGTTGAATAAAGGCGGCGGCTCCAACTTGCTCATGATAGAGATTTGTTGTTGCGAAAGCAAAGCAAGCTTTACAACGGCCACAGCAGCGCTAGCGATAGTGGTAATGATCAAGGCAACGATAGTAGTAATATGATAAGGAAGATAGCTACGTTCTTACGTACAAGCATCAGCCATGCGCGGGTTTGTTTGGGCTTTCAAGTCCTTGATCTCGCGACGATAAACGATTTCGCGTGGAACAATCAAGCAAAAACAACAGCGAGTGAGTAGGACTATCGCTACTTTACATACTTGATAAGACAGACTGACAGTAAGAGCTGGCTACGTTACATAGAAGTCAATTCAATATAGAAACCAACAGGAAGCTTCGAAAGTGCCCCGTACGTTTTGGGGCACGGCCGGTTTGGAAAAGGATCTTTGATCAATAGTTGACAGTTGTTACTGATGGCTGCGCTACTCAATGTGGCAGTTAGATTGGTAGCGGCAGGATGCTGCGTGTTGATCTGTGCCACTAATAAAATCTCCATTCACACGCCACTGTCATAACTCAAACTCGTGCTTGTATGCGTATTGCCAAAGTAAACTCGAATCGGGAACTGAAACACCGAGTACATGATGGCATACCCGATTACAAGCATCCGACTCTCAAAGTCGGGCTCTTTGTCCGACCCAAGCTTGACATCTCGCACGTGATAAGCTGTTGCCTGATTCAATTGCTCAACCAACAAGCTCGAGGCTTCACCGTCCACCTATTACATCAGCCCCGTCATATTTTCTAACCCTCTTCAAATCTGGAAGTTGAGGAAGGGCGCTTAAATATGTCTCCTTCAACTGGCAAAAGTACCAGCAATGCATCAATCGCCTCTGATGAGTCCTGTCGGTTTGAAACTATCCAGATTATCGACACAGAGGAGCCTGAGTTTTATCGAAGAGGAGGCTTTCATCCAGTTCACATCGGCGATCACTTTGACAGCAGACGGTACAGAATTGTCCACAAGCTTGGTCATGGCGGCTTTTCCGTCGTATGGCTAGCTTACGATTCTTGGGAGTCAACCTGGGTGGCACTCAAGATCGTGGCTGCTTCGGACTCCTCTATGATGGAAGAGAAAGCGTTTATGTGCCACAGCATCATTTCTAGCATGAACGATGAGAGATTCATTACTTACAAACGCTTCTTTCACATCGAAGGACCCAATGGCCGCCATCTATGTCTAGTCCTACCACTTTGTGGTCCTTCTTGCAACACCATGTCCCAATATCTACAGAGTAGAATTCATCCCTGGCTGGGACGTCGCGTGGCTTATCAAGCTACAAAAGCTATCGCAGATCTTCATTCTCAGGGGCTTTGTCACGGAGGTAAGCAGCGTATCTCATTATATCTTCACTTTACTGATTGTCTAGACTTTACCCCCAGTAATATCGTCTTTCGCATTCGTAACCTCAATCATTTAGATGATCAAGGTATATACCGTCTTTTTGATGAGCCTCAACGTGATGGCTTGAGAACGATATCGGGCGAGCCTACTGGTGCAGAGGCGCCGAGGTATATCGTTGGTAATCTCGACTTCACGTTAGCAGAAGACCTCTTACTTGATGCTATCTGTTTGATCGATTGGGATCAAGCATTTCTTTCCTCTTCTCCCCCGAGGAAAACACTTGGGACACCTCCAGGCTTCCTTGCACCTGAAGTAGCCGTTGGAAAACCAGCCGGCCCGGCGAGTGATGTTTGGGCCTTGGGCTGTTCTATCCTACAGATCAGGTCAGGCAGTTCTCCTTTCTCAATCCCCAATGTTGATAGCCCAGCAAACTTGCTTGGATGGGTCAGCGAGTACCTTGGCTGTATGCCAACATCATGGGGTGAGCCTCTATTCGATGATGAGGGCCTCCCAACGACGGATACGACCAATGGCGAGCCCCTAGGCGAAATGCTCGAAAACACGAAGTCTTTGAAGCAGTGGATCAGCGAGATCTGGGATCAACCAGAGAATCTTGAGGTGCTCCAGTCAACACCAACTGCGCCAGAAAGAGTGAGACATGAGAACAAGCCATATCTGGAATGTTACAACAACAAATTCTGGAAACCGGCCGCGATCAGAATTGATGATGTCTACCTCGGAGCATACTCCGACAAAGTTGATAAGATCATTGAGTCACTGCCGAAAATATCGACGCAGGAAGTTGACTTGCTATCTGATTTGATATCCAAGATTTTTGTTTACGAGCCTGCACAGCGAGTGTCTGCAAGGGATATCTTAGCTCATCCATGGTTTCACATGGACGATACAAGATGAACATTTGCTTCCAGCGTCTTGAAGAGAGTTATGAGATCATGATGAGGGGATTCAATAGATAAAACACAAAACATAATTACAGACTCGAGGTGACGCGTTGTTCCCATTACAAGGCCAGTACACCCGGCAGTTATTCCCGGAGTGTCGTGGTCTAGAAGCCGGCTCTGAGCCGGCGGGTAAGTTTCCGGCCTGGTCTGGGGTTGCCACGCCGGGATATCCAAGATCTTATTCATGCAATCGTTATCAAAATAAGGTGACTATTGACCGATATACGGATGCTCTCCGTTTTCGGTGTGGCTCATCAGCAAAAATTCTCGAGATGATCCTCAAGGGTAGAAACATTGCTTTCTCAATGTTCAAAGCTCCTCCGGCTTCGCTATTGGTGGGCTGACAGTAAGACGATGGGAACGGGATGCGCGAATTGCCCCTGATCGGTGCGACTGAGCGAAATAAAGAAATGCCTTAGACCATATACAAACAATTGAATGCATAAATTATTCATCCCTTACAAACACTCGGTCAAGAGTCAAATGGTAGCATTCGTGGAATGTTGACCGTCCTGTCACACGATACGGTCACGTGCTTTTACCAAGACCCTGAGTCATCACAATCACCCCGCCAAAATCTTTGACCCCTCCAAAATCTCGGGCTTCAAATTGGGGCAACGAGACCTACTTCTACCAGCCGCTTCCCACTCCGTTCTTACATAGACGAAGACGAGAACGAAAACGAGACCTGTAGACGCATACGAGCGAGACGAAGCTACAGCACACGATTGCCACAGCAAACACTCTACCCGACAAACCTTCGCTCCTCCAACCCCGCCATCATGAGCTTCGACGCTGAGAGCGCGGCTCCAGTGCTCGCCACAGCCGACTTCAAGACTCTCGGTCCGCTGGCCGCTGATCTTGACAAGCACCTTACTCTCCGAACCTACCTTGGAGGCTACACCCTGAGTGAGGCCGACGAGAAGGTCTGGACTGCTCTCCGCACCAACAAGGTCGCCATTGGCCTCGTCCGAAAGGGCGCCTACGCCAACATCACCCGGTGGTTCAAGTTCATCGAGGATGCTCACCCTGAGCTGAAGGAGAAGCTCAACTCCGGCAAGGAGAAGCGCGTCGGTGGTGCCAACTACAACATTGGCCTCCAGAACACCGAGAACGGTGTCGTGACCCGTTTCCCTCCCGAGCCCAGGTATGTTCTTCACCGAGCAAGCATCGCGTGACTTTACTGACACTTTTCAAGTGGTTACCTTCACATTGGTCACGCAAAGGCCGCTCTCCTCAACGATTACTTCGCCAAGACTGCCCCCGATGGCAATGGCAAGCTCCTCGTCCGATTCGATGACACAAACCCCTCCAAGGAGAAGCAGGAGTTCGAGGACTCTATCCTCCACGATCTCGAGTTGATGGACATTAAGTACGTCTCCGTCACTCACACCAGCGACTACTTCAAGGAGCTCTACGAGATTGCCGAGCAGATGATCCTCGATGGTAACGCATACGCCGATGACACCGACCCAGAGATCCAGAAGGATGACCGCAAGAACCGTCTTGCCAGCAAGCGACGTGACCGTCCTGCTGAGGAGAGTTTGGCCATGTTCAGAGAGATGAAGAACGGCACGGATCTGGGCCGAAAACACTGCATTCGCGCTCGCATCGCCTTCGACTCAAGCAACGGCTCCATGCGAGACCCCGTCATCTACAGATTCCCCAACTGGAAGGGCGCCGAGCCCGCTCCACACCACCGAACCGGCTGGGACTGGAACATCTACCCTACCTACGATTTCGCCTGCCCTGTCGTCGACAGTCTCGAGGGTGTCACCCACGCGCTCCGAACGACCGAGTATGCCGACCGCAACGAGCAATACCACTGGTTCATCAACAACCTCAAGCTCCGCAAGGTCAACCTCTGGGAGTTTGCCCGTATCAACTTTATCCGAACATTCCTTTCCAAGCGAAAGCTTACCAAGGTTGTCGACACCGGTCGTGTCAGCGGCTGGGATGATCCTCGCCTGCCCACTGTCCGCGGTATCCTCCGTCGCGGTTTGACCGTTCCCGCTCTCCGTGAGTTCATGTTGAAGCAGGGACCTAGCCGGAATATCGTCACCATGGACTGGACAACTATCTGGGCCATCAACAAGCGAATGCTCGACCCTGTTGTGCCCCGGTACATGACCATCGAGGAGAAGGACGCCGTTACTGTCACCGTGACTGGCGGTCCCGAGAAGTCATACAAGGAGGACAGGCCCAAGCACGTCAAGAACCCCGACGTTGGTACCAAGCAGGTCACATTCGGACCCAAGCTTCTCCTCGACCAAGCCGATGTTGCTGAATTCGCCGACAACGAGGAAATCACCCTGATGAGCTGGGGTAACGCCATTGTCCGCGGCCTCGACAAGTCGGCCTCACCCATCAAGGACCTCAACCTCGAGCTCCATCTCGCCGGCGACTTCAAGACCACCAGCAAGAAGGTCCACTGGCTAGCGGCCGACCCCGAGAACCTGGTCAAGGCCGAGCTCTGGGACTTTGGCTACCTCATCACCAAGGACACGCTAGAGAAGGATGACAACCTTGACGACTACCTGGCCGAGACAACCGCCTGGAAGGTCGATGCGCTGGTCGACGCTAGCATCGCCGGCCTCAAGGAGAACGATTTTATCCAGCTGGAGCGCAAGGGATACTACCGTGTGGACAAGGCTCTTGGCCAAGGACCCGACGGCCGAGCTGTCCTGTTCAAGGTCCCCACAGGTGGCCAGAAGGGTTAAGCAAGCTAAACAAAGGGGCGGGGTTTTTTATGAAGTCTTGTGTGATTTGACGACGGACATGTAGTTATGAAAAGACAAAGTACCGTGGTAGAAATGCGAAAAAAGAGGAAAAGATCAGGACCATCATGAAGTCCCTTGCACAACTTTGCATGCAGCACATGTCACGCTGTTCCTTTCGCGATGATGATTCGCTCTGTTGATGTCAGCGCTGATGCAGATCCACCAAAGGCGGTATCCTCTCGGACACGATGGGAAAATCCCTGCAGAAAAGAGTGCTTCTCAATGCGCATCAGGATGTACAGTGAGATTTGAACAGCGGGCAGGTCTGAGGATACGAGAGGGGGCGATTGATCAACCCTGTAATCAGCTACACGAGAGGGGAAATGATGGTGCGGTTTGTGTCTCCACATTAGGCGGAGATTTTATAGAAGATGATCGATTATGACGTTGAATGTGTGAAGTGAATAGAAGTGATTCGGATATACGTACTTATTGGAGATGGATGGATGCACTGAGAATTGGTGACATGTTGGATGAACGGGGTAACCCAGACCCCTAAGAATAGAATAGAGCGGTTCTAGCGTGTCGGGTGCCGCTAACCCCGCTGTAGCAAGCCTTGATCATTGATGTCAGCCCAGAAGGGCTGCTCCCGCATCGTGGCGTGGAAAAAACGGTCTCGATGCGGTGAAAGGATGTATTACTAACGTTGGGCATGCACAGTAAGGAAACATGACTGAAGGTAACGTGAGATTCGAGTACGTAATACGAGATGCTACATCGAGCGATGGATCAAGAGCATCTCCACAGTTTCTGACGTAGAACCAAGACGGAAACATCGGAAATACTGTACATTACCCAACGGAAGAATTATCTGATCAGGTTCTGTTTGCTATTTTGGTCCTTCTTGCGGGGACGGGGCCCGACTTGACAGCAAAGCAATACGAGAGCTCGTGCTTCAATTATGCGCTGATACAATGAATCACGAGGCAGCAATTAAAGAATAATACTACCGTTTTATGCTTCTTCCGTGCCGCTTTATGCTTATGCATAGTTTCTACGCCTCCCGCTGCGGTTCATCGGCTGATGTCGGTGGGTGCGGGTTTGGAATACGAGATCCAGCTTCGGCCTGTCGATCACCTCGTGTTGCTCAACGCACGAGCTCTCTACTACAAGGCAAGTTGAAGCTGGAGCTCACGGTGAGCTGGCTATAGCACGGATCAGTATAGCTTTGTGGGACTGGGCTTAGAATAGCTGGAGGTTCTATGTCATAGTTTAGACCAGTGGTGTAGAAATGTCTATATAAACAGCCATCAACCTCTCTTCCTTCTCATCCCATCTCATCATCACACTCTCACACACATCCCCTCTACACACAACCACAAACAAACCACAAACACACTCAAAATGAAGTTCTCCGCCGCAGTCTTCACCCTCCTCGCCGCCACCGGCGTCACAGCCGCACCCGCCGCAGACTCCGTCAACATGATGGCCTCAACCGCCCAGTGGACCATCCGCGACGCCAAGCGCTACTGCCGCTCCGACGACTCCATCTGCAACTGGAAGTTCGGCATCGACACGGGCAACGGCAAGCCCTACGAGTGCCGCTACGACGTCAAGGGCCCCGGCGCCAGCAAGAAGCGCAGCGCGGGTCCCAGCACCTGCGGCGACTTCACCATCACCTCTGGCTGGAGCGACCAGTTTGGCGCTGACAACGGCTTCACTACGCTGTCTGTTGTGTCCAAGTCGAAGCGTCAGATCATCTGGCCTGCTTATACCGACAAGCAGCTTGCTGGTGCTAAGATTGTTAAGCCTGATCAGTCTTATGCTCCTGCTTCTCTCCCCAACTAAGCGACACTGGATTAATGGTGGAGGATTGGGGATTGGGGATTGACGTATAATAAATGCTTGTACATATTTGAAGTACGGAAGGCTTGGGATCACAATACATGGACGCATATAGCATCATTGGTCAATTATTCCCGAAGTGAAAGTGTGACATCCATCGCTTGGTCGGCCGAGTGCCGTTAGGCTTTCGGCCGGACGGTTCGGCACCTCGTAACGCAATCAACATTGCCACATGAGCATGCGCAACAACAACAACCAGTATAACATTGCATATTTTGTAACAGGTAATATAAACAGCGAGCTGTAAACTATCCGACAAATACCTGTTGGCCGAAATGTTTGTCGTGTCAAAGTTACTCATTAGGTGTGCAGACAGAATGCTAACCCAACGCTTCTCGGCGACAATCCGTGTTACAGCAATGCGTAATTAGAATGGAAACATACGTTGATGCATTCCCTGCAACATCACCGAATGCTATAATAAATTGTCAATTAATATCTTATCAATTGCCCTTGGTCAACTTTGGAGCGCGGGGCCTTGCACCGCCTGGAGCTTGGTGGTCTAAAATGCCCGGCTACCCTGCAGATGGCATATTTCCAATTTTCGGCGGCGTTGGATGTTGTCATTGGTAAACGATTGTTTGATGACCAGGAGCGTCTTGATCACATACGGTACGTCTATTTAATTGAACTAGTGGCGATGCTTTTGCGTCGTGTCTGGAGGCTCTGGCTTTTGATCTCATCCGGGTTCAATCTACGACTCTCAGATGAGTGACAATTAGAAAGTGCCGCACAGAATGAAGGCGCATGTGGTGCACTCTTAATAAAGAAACGTTAATCAAGGTATCTATTGCCAATCAAAACCTGCGCTCTATGGGACCGCATTGATTGAAAAGTTCTCCTGCCTGCAGCTTTGTCGACGTTGGTGAACGGCAGCGGTTCGATGTGATCATTCGCCGCAGCACCCGAAATTGAAGGCGTTTAAAGTTCACCGCCTAAAAATTAGCTTCCTCAGTGGAAAACCACAGAACTTAAATACGTTGTCACATCTTAAATCGCATAACCACCTGGAAAATGTCAATTTTTTGATACGTGACAATGCCAGAGAGGTAGATCAATGTTGCACACTTTGTATCCGCAGACCCCTTCTGGCCGTTTCCACAATTGATGCGCGTCCAACCGTCGGGAGCAGATCACTAGCCTTACACACAACTCTAGAAGCCCGTCCCGGAAAATAAATGTGGCTGCGAAGTGAAGTTACCCAACCTTCAAGCTGCGATACGTCAGAGAAGCGCCGCGAAGTTAACGCCGTGGCTGGGGAATAAGCTCTGTTGAGATGTGGGTGCCTCAGGCCTACCTATCCCTCTATAGATAGCCTGCCTACTTGGGCCCTAGCTAGCTTCCCTAATATATACATATACCTTTTGCCTACTTCCCTTAATAGGTTATAAGCCCTTATATTAACTACTATATATAAAGAAAAAGCCCTTAATTAGTAATTCTTTTCTTTTAAGCTATTAAATATATATATAAACCTAAGAAAAAAAGGCATTATAAAATAAGCTTTTTTATTACTAGTATAATTACTAAGTTAAGGTTAATATATACTAGCCTAGTACCTTATA